>JASANG010004127.1:0-160469 GCA_030248215.1 Enoplolaimus lenunculus | reverse complement strand
GTACTGGTTCAGTTTACGTATTGCTCACTAAGCTAAGTGTTTTGGTGGTATTCCCTTCGAAGGGAGTAGTGATACTGCGGACGCTGCTGGACACAGTGTAGAAAGAGCTCGTTCGGACAGGATCTGTATAATCGCTAAACGGAATACAAATCTGACCCCGACAACTTGTCGCTAAAGACACTCGTCTACTACGACAGGTTGTCGCTTAAACTACTCGGCGACCGACCATTTATAGGTACTACTGGCAGGCTACAAGTTATCGGGTAAATGAGTTGTCGTGGATGACAAAATGTTGGACTACGAATTGTCGGTCGACGAGTTGTCAGGTGACGAATTGTCGTAATACCTCCCTAAGATAGAGTCACTTTGGAAAGACTCTGTACCTAAAACGTGTGAAAAGCACAGTCCCTTTTGCCAGACTCAAGACAAAACATCTGTCTTTTCTATGACGTGTTGACAATGCGGCATGTGTGTGACAGATGATATACACCGATCAGAGGGTCAGCCAGTTGTCTGGCAGGTGTTCACTGGATGTGACAGACTTTTGGATATCTAATTCGGAAACACTAATTTACAATTTTACAAACTTGAACTTGCATATAATACAATTTTTCCACAGTAGCGTAGACAGTATAACGTGTATGAACCTTTTTAATATGGTTTTAAGATTATAGTGACAGGATTTAGTGGCTCGCTGACAGTCATTACATCTATATTTTTTCATAGGCCTATAGAAAGGGCTTTTATTTCTTCAGGAATTTTGGTGCTGGATGATATATTCCTATATCTGTGTATTTTACTGCAGCGATGTTTCGTTTCAACTCCTTTGCCGCTATGTCGTTAAATAACAATTTCTGTTATTATTGTGAGGGTAATTTTATCTGATGGATAAGTATTTAAAAAGTATTAACAGTTAACTTTTTACTCTGATTTAAATAAAATTTTTGCGTGTTATAAGCGAAAAATTTTCAGTTTACTGTCTTTAACATTAATTCGCTTTCTTCCATTAATTGAAACATTGTCTTTTCGGCCGGAGACAACGCTGCATCGTATAAAAATAAATCCAGTAATGTTAAACATTTAAAGAAACTGTCATTCAACCAAACGCACTATAATCGCTGTGATTTCGAAGTGTGTTGTACAAAAAACCAGAGTCAAAATTTTTGCTGAATCTGAGAAGCCGTCAAATTTAAAACGTATTATATCTCGCGGATTAAAGTTTCACATGCACAAGTACAAGCATGCGCCAGCTGACTGACTGTGAGGGGCTTCACAGTTTTGTTCGATGCGTCCAAATAAAAAAGACAAGCAATGATGCATTCCAAATGCGTAATCGCTGAACGACATTTTGTATGAAACAGATTTTGGGTCTATAAGTCAAGAAAGAAACAGCATTGCTGATCAAAACTTTTTCACAAATTGGCAGCTCTATATTAAAGGACTTGTTTTTTAGCAATCCAACATTATTTTTCAGCACAAAAATATCTGAAATACAAAGGACAGCCAGCCAAAAATGCATCCACTGGCATTGATGCGAATTATCATTAGAAAGGCCAAACAACTAACTATCAAAAATTTTAAGCTGGGTAAAGGACACGTGTGTTTTGCATGTGAACATGGATTTTTATAAATGTAAATAACAGTTATAAGAGTTGACAACTTATAAATTGCAATTTGTACTTCATTTGCGTTAAGGTTTCAAATTTGTTGAAACTTGTCCGTAGCTTAACGCTAAGTTACAAAGCATAAGCTCGCAAAAATTTAGGTAACTTGCTGCAAATTTTTAAGTTATCCAAGCATGTTAAAAACAAAAAATTACGTAGCTAGTGGAATAATTTTAAAGTTTTTCACGGTATTTTTAGCTATCGTTGTAGTTGTGGCTTGACGATTATCACAAATTGTTTGAAGTAAGGGATGCAATTTTACGAAGCAAATTCGTAGCTGTATGTTATGTAATCGCTAAACACCACTACATTGTTTCTGTTCAGGTGAAACTTCTGTACATCCTTTTTTCCGATTTTCAAGTCCTGGAACTGGCGAGTAATTAGTATTGGTATGCCGGCGCTAGTTCTGTATAACAGGAAATGGAGAATTGCAGATGATGATCTTGTGTGTCCAGAAGTAGCTGAGAGTATTCTTCGAATAATATGGTTAGTTTCTGAATGTTTTGGTGTCTTAATATGACAGACTGACAAAAATACAAACAAAAAGTTATTCATTTACAACGCAGCATATAAAATATGGCACGCACATAAATGCTAGCCGATTTATAAACAAACTTTTACAAGCAAAAAGGGGGCAAGATACCTCACCTATCTTTGCTTGTCATATTTCAAAGATTCCTATCATATATTAGAAACGAAGAAAAATCAATGCGTTTTAGTAACATTCTTAGAGTTAGAAGTTTTGACTAATGGAAGCCCGTCAACTTTTTTAGGTAAAGAGTTTCAAAACGCTCCTATTCGCACAAAGTAGCTAAATCTATGTTGGGTTAGTCGAGATTTAGGCATTCTGGATTTGGCCAGGTTTTTGGTGGAAAAGGTGTAATTTTTGTCAGCACTAGCTCATTTCTTTTTAACACAAGGATAAACGTACATTTTGTACCTATATAGCGTTGCTGACATAGAAAGTGTTTAAAACTAATTAATTTTTTAATTTCTTTCTGCATCTACAGAAGTCAAGCACTTCATCTGGTTTATGTTTTAATATACGTTGATGCATTCAACAACTTGTTTTGGTGCTGTACCGTTTTAGTCCTTGCACCACCTGTCATGATTTGTTTAAATATGTATGTGTTTGTTTACATGTATTGTACTGATCTTTCATCAGGCTCATAATCGTGGTTGCTTCCGCAATATTTGCATACATCGAGAAGCTTCCCTGTGAGGATAAAAATATGCTGCGCGCATATCTTGCTGGTGCAGTAGTGTCCGCAGTCTTGACCACAATCATTGCATCTGCAACTGCGTATGTTAGCTCACGCGGAAGTTTATCGGACGGACGCCCAAGAGCATCGATGCGATATCTGCTGTACGCACGTTTGCCATTGTTAGTATTCGACTTGGTTTGGGCCTGCTTGGGTACGGTAAGTATATATGCTGAAAAATCACAAGTATCGATCTTAGGTTTGCTGTTAAATAAATTTGGCATTATTTTTTACAAGATTAATAAGATGTTAATTTTGTCAAATTTTAGTTAGCCCATTGTGGTATTAACCATCCAGTTGTACACACGACTTTAGGGACAGCTTCATTGAAAACGGTTGAAGGTGATTGCTATTCTTGGTAAATATCCAAAAGCATTGATATAAAATATAGCGCGATTAACTACAATGATTGATGTGTTATGCTTAAATTACAGATTTTTGCAATTGGTGACGTTGAGGCTAACAAATTTGTTTTAGTATTGGCTATTTTACAAAAAATACAAGTGCCCTACGTCGTTGTTGACTGCAACTAAAATTGGCGTCAAAGGCAATTGGGTCATTCTGGTACTGTTTATCATTTTTATTATTGTACTCTCTCGGCCAGTTAGAAAGAAAAAGCTACGTGAAAAAGCGCGTTCTGGATGGAATTATTATGTTAATAAAGTGTTCAATTGTGGTGCAAAACAAGATCAGATGTCTGCTCAAGGTATGATATGTTGTTATGTTTAAAAATTGGCTACTGAATTTGTTTACAATAATACATACATATATTTGTATACATGGATCTGCTACATTTTCATATATATATATAATATATAATATATAATATATGCTGTCTTGCTATTATAGTGCATATGTGTAGTAGACGTGATCAAAAAATAGCCCTGTTGCGCGTTTTGCTTTAGAAATGTAACATGTTTAGTTTTTAATTTCAGGTGCGCTCACAGACGTAGCATCGATGTTAGATATGTATTTTGGCGACACAAATTACACGTTTACAGATGTGTTGGCTGCGTTGTTTGTGCTTAAACGAATGAGAAAAGGTTTTTGCAAAATGCTGTGTTAATTTTTAATTGCGTGTAGTTTCTATACTTGGTTTAGTACCTAGTATTATTTCAAACAAACGTATAATCAGTATGCATTTTGAATTTCCTTGTAGTTGTTGGGTATTTAACTCTGTCTTCTTAAAATTGAAGTGTAATTTGATATCAGGCTGTTACAAGGAATCCACAGCCGGCTATAGCATAATAACAGTTCGCCGAATATTTATCCGCGATAAATGTATATATTTATAACTTTATATTGAGCTGTTATTTATGAGCAAAATTGCAATGATAGCAATACGTGTCTCCAAGATTAGTACTTTTACAACGAGATTAAAGACTTTTATTGTCTTTGGTCCATTTATCTTTATTTTCAGCTCCCGTCCATACACCGAGGCCTGAGCCGCCGAAGTCGAAACCAGACTGGATGAATCTCGAGCTCGCCAGTAGGTATATCGATTTTGCAGCTGGTTCTTACGGCTGGCCTCATTTTACTGCAGCTTATGGTCCCAAATCGTGTTGGTATATATTTAGGTAACACGTTACTGTTTAGTCTGATTTGTAGTTACTTAGAAATTTAACTGATTTTTATTTGAACTGACTTCTTAATTCAATTCAAAATAGTGGACAGTTAATTGTGTAGCTATCCAAACTTTTGTATATTATAAAATGACCAAATTTTGCAGAATGTGTTTCTCAAAGCGACTGTTTAATGCTATAGGGATGTAAATAATAGCTAAAATGAAGTCGAATTTAAGAATCTTAACCATAAATAATATGGTATATTTATTTGAAAATTGTTAACCCTACTTCAAACTATTAATTTTGCTTTCAGACAAACACATTGTTGTTGCCGTAATCCAACTGATCCTCAAGCGACTATTTTGCAAGATAATTGTTGCTATTGCCACACTGGTGCTTTGCTACATATGACTAGGTTGTATAAACCGCAGCTGGTGTATTTTACACTCCATAATAAAGTTTATGAGGTATTGTTTGGAAGTTATGTCCACTTGAATAGGTTGAGAGATGTTGAAAATAAATTCACAGTGATCATGTGCATAGTAGGACGTATAGGTTTGAAATTCGCTGGCGTCTGTTTTCTTGTACAAGCAACTTTAATACGTTGGAACTGCTTGACAATATGCGTAGGTACTGCAAACGAAGACAGTGCAACGTAACATTGTAGTCTGTTCATTTACGTCATCTTAGTGTTCGATTTTTTGCATTTATTTATCCATTTTCTTTATGTTCAGCTATCTATTTATTTATCTTCTAACAAGTTACTATTGTTTTTCAAGGTTCCATTTGCTATTTTCTTGGACCATTCTACTTCAAGTATTGTCATTGTGATTCGTGGTTCATTGACAATGGAAGACTGGATAACTGATTTGTCAGTGGTTGGTGATGATTACAATATTACTGATAGCGCAGGGCAAACAATTACTGTCACTGGACATAAAGGATTTTTTGAAGCCGGTAAGTCAAGTGAAAAGAGTTGTGAGAAAACGTTTTTGTAGCATGCAGAGGTTCTAGGTATTGCCCACCTAACCAAGAATAGAAACTTTATGTCAAAGGTAGACTTGAAATTTAGTTAAATTCTTAATATGAAAGTTAAAATGAATAACATTTAATGTATTGTTAGCTCTCAGTTCGTATAAACGAGTGCTTATGCGACTACCTACCACACTTTTGTGTTTGTTAAATAGTAGTTTATGTATTTAATGACTTTTAATTTTTTTAATAATGTTGTATTGAGGAAGTACTTCATCTTGTTTATCAAATATTAGCTATGTATTTAGTGCGTTTTTATCGTGGATGTTTCAGGCAAGTATATTTACTTGAAACTCATTGAAGATCATTTACTAGATGAAGCGTTCCACGAGAAACCTGATTACCATTTAGTGGTCACCGGGCAAAGCTTGGGGGCAGGAGTGGCACCTGCGCTTGCCCTCTACCTACGCGAACGGTACCCTCTCGTTCGCTGTTTCGCATATTCACCTCCTGGTACTATGATTAGTCAGTCAGATATTCCGCTCACTCTCGAAAATGTTTTCACGATAATTTGTGGGCATGATCTAGTGTCACACATGAATATACGGTCGATAGCAAGAATGAAACGTGACGTAAGTGCTGTATTGTCTAGTTGCACGCTGCCCAAATACAAGGTTGTTCATCGGGGGTGCCTTCGGATTTGTTGCCGATGCTGTTACCAAGAACATGAACATGATCACGCGCACCAACTGGAAGCTGGGTATCTAGAGGATGGTGTACAACCGGTTCATACTGACCCGCTTGAGAGCCCGACAAGACAGAAATCGGATGGCTCGGCGGAGAATACCGCCGTGAATGGTAAAGAGTCTGGGGAAGAGACAGGTCTAGGGGGACTTGATGCTTCATCGGTTAAAATCAACGATGGCGAACTGAGAAATAAAGACTTGAGTTTACCTGGGGTAATTATGTACTTGTCGAAAGAGTGCGCTGACGCGGTGTGTGAAGAAGAAACAGGAGATACCGGAGGGGACGTATGGACGGTTAATTGGGAGTCTGCGAGCAGTTTTGATCAAATGATATTTTCAGCGTCGATGGTCGATCATCATTTTCCTTTCACGGTAAGCAAAATCTTGAAGGAGGCCTTAAAGCACCAGGGAGGAGTTAGCGAGTAGGGTGGCTGAGAACGGCTGATTGATGACAAATTGACTGTAGTGTTGTTAGTTTATGGTGCTCATATTTTCTATCAGTCGTAATACGACGACATTGTTTTAATTTTTCTAAGCCTACAGGTCTGGATTTCTTGACTCCCACATTCAAGTTTAGGTTTAGGCTTTGCCATGGCTAACATAAGCCGTAAACTAAAATTAGATGGTTTATTTGAACAAGAGCCAAATGTACATTTGTCGTTGCGGTGCAGTCTAAATCGCCAATGCAATGTTTCATGGTTTCGGTGTTGGTTAATTTAGCAGGATTTTCGTTTTCTCGTGGAGTTCATTATAAACAATCTGTACACAAAAAAGGGAAATTTAATTTAATATTTGTGTTTTAAACTACAGTATGAAAAATATGGCGAGTCAAATTGACTCTCTCCGAAATCGGATCTACGTGACTACACAATCTGAGAGTCAAATTCGACTTCGCCAAGGTCAAACACTGCAATCATGAAGTTAATTAGGTGTTTTGGATGAACGTTCTAATATCAGTGGCATTATAAGGAGATAAGTGGTTGGCGGGATATCTTCCAATATTTTGAAAAAACTAGAAAAAGGCATTTATACAGGGATTTTAGAATAACCTGCTGGATTCTTGAGGTCAAAAATTTCAAACATGAGCTGGTACATTTACAAAATCGGTTTCTGGTTATGCGTCTGTCTGTTATGGTTTAGTTGCATAATGTTTGTTAATTCGATTCTTGCCAGTGATATTTTAATCTGTGCATTGTTCTTATTCAGTTTTATTTTTTATTAACAGCCGACAGTTTTCGTAGTTTTGTATTTATTTTCTTTGCATAATCGGTCTTGTGTTCATATTTATGGCCCATGTAAAGACCAGGGGCGGAGCGTTGTTCTGTGGGACTATAATAGAGTAAGCTTAAGCTTTAAACTAATTTTTTGCTTGGCTTAGGCTTTGGCTTTTCTTTACATTGGCCATATTTATCTTGTTTTGATAAATCATTTTACAATAGTGTATTATATCGGTTATGTTGTGCAATAATTAATCAATGAAATGAAGATGTGAATTTTGAGCGTGAAGCTGATTTGACATTCTGAAGCTCTAAGGTTAGTGTGACAACGACTAAAGAATAAATGTAAAAGATGGATTGAGAGTGTCGGCCGTCGCCGCATGGAGTTAATCAAAAAGTGTAGTGTCACCCTTAAAAATATATATGATACTGGCGATCTCGCATGATTTTTCGGGGGTGACGGTCGGGGTTTTATTGTTTGTAGTTTTCAGGTTTCAATTTTTCAGTTTACGTATTGCTCGTCAAAGTTAGCTACACGTACAAAACGGGGGGGGGGCAGCAACCTTCCATTGAACCACCCCTATTAACGGGTTATGTTGATATATTTTCTTACGCGATATAAAGTTTTTGACCGTAGGTTTGATTGTTAATAGTATATTTTGATGCTGCTTAGTTGTATTTCTATAGCCATATTATTTATATTTATGTTCGCTTTTGTGCCATGGTTGGTGGGTTGTGTTTGTGGTTTTTGGGTGGTTGTGTTGGTGGTTTGCTCTGTGCGTTCGAGTTATATTTGAAATACATTAAATGTTATTCATTTTAACTTTCATATTAAGAATTTAACTAAATTTCAAGTCTACCTTTGACAGAAAGTTTCTATTCTTGGTTAGGTGGGCAATACCTAGAACCTCTGCATGCTACAAAAACGTTTTCTCACAACTCTTTTCACTTGACTTACCGGCTTCAAAAAATCCTTTATGTCCAGTGACAGTAATTGTTTGCCCTGCGCTATCAGTAATATTGTAATCATCACCAACCACTGACAAATCAGTTATCCAGTCTTCCATTGTCAATGAACCACGAATCACAATGACAATACTTGAAGTAGAATGGTCCAAGAAAATAGCAAATGGAACCTTGAAAAACAATAGTAACTTGTTAGAAGATAAATAAATAGATAGCTGAACATAAAGAAAATGGATAAATAAATGCAAAAAATCGAACACTAAGATGACGTAAATGAACAGACTACAATGTTACATTGCACTGTCTTCGTTTGCAGTACCTACGCATATTGTCAAGCAGTTCCAACGTATTAAAGTTGCTTGTACAAGAAAACAGACGCCAGCGAATTTCAAACCTATACGTCCTACTATGCACATGATCACTGTGAATTTATTTTCAACATCTCTCAACCTATTCAAGTGGACATAACTTCCAAACAATACCTCATAAACTTTATTATGGAGTGTAAAATACACCAGCTGCGGTTTATACAACCTAGTCATATGTAGCAAAGCACCAGTGTGGCAATAGCAACAATTATCTTGCAAAATAGTCGCTTGAGGATCAGTTGGATTACGGCAACAACAATGTGTTTGTCTGAAAGCAAAATTAATAGTTTGAAGTA
Source organism: Enoplolaimus lenunculus (assembly GCA_030248215.1). Lineage (NCBI taxonomy): Eukaryota > Metazoa > Nematoda > Enoplea > Enoplida > Thoracostomopsidae > Enoplolaimus > Enoplolaimus lenunculus. Next base: position 151,413 of record JASANG010004127.1, on the reverse strand, counting down.
GGGTTAACAATTTTCAAATAAATATACCATATTATTTATGGTTAAGATTCTTAAATTCGACTTCATTTTAGCTATTATTTACATCCCTATAGCATTAAACAGTCGCTTTGAGAAACATATTCTGCAAAATTTGGTCATTTTATAATATACAAAAATTTGGATAGCTACACAATTAACTGTCCACTATTTTGAATTGAATTAAGAAGTCAGTTCAAATAAAAATCAGTTAAATTTCTAAGTAACTACAAATCAGACTAAACAGTAACGTGTTACCTAAATATATACCAACACGATTTGGGACCATAAGCTGCAGTAAAATGAGGCCAGCCGTAAGAACCAGCTGCAAAATCGATATACCTACTGGCGAGCTCGAGATTCATCCAGTCTGGTTTCGACTTCGGCGGCTCAGGCCTCGGTGTATGGACGGGAGCTGAAAATAAAGATAAATGGACCAAAGACAATAAAAGTCTTTAATCTCGTTGTAAAAGTACTAATCTTGGAGACACGTATTGCTATCATTGCAATTTTGCTCATAAATAACAGCTCAATATAAAGTTATAAATATATACATTTATCACGGATAAATATTCGGCGAACTGTTATTATGCTATAGCCGGCTGTGGATTCCTTGTAACAGCCTGATATCAAATTACACTTCAATTTTAAGAAGACAGAGTTAAATACCCAACAACTACAAGGAAATTCAAAATGCATACTGATTATACGTTTGTTTGAAATAATACTAGGTACTAAACCAAGTATAGAAACTACACGCAATTAAAAATTAACACAGCATTTTGCAAAAACCTTTTCTCATTCGTTTAAGCACAAACAACGCAGCCAACACATCTGTAAACGTGTAATTTGTGTCGCCAAAATACATATCTAACATCGATGCTACGTCTGTGAGCGCACCTGAAATTAAAAACTAAACATGTTACATTTCTAAAGCAAAACGCGCAACAGGGCTATTTTTTGATCACGTCTACTACACATATGCACTATAATAGCAAGACAGCATATATTATATATTATATATTATATATATATATGAAAATGTAGCAGATCCATGTATACAAATATATGTATGTATTATTGTAAACAAATTCAGTAGCCAATTTTTAAACATAACAACATATCATACCTTGAGCAGACATCTGATCTTGTTTTGCACCACAATTGAACACTTTATTAACATAATAATTCCATCCAGAACGCGCTTTTTCACGTAGCTTTTTCTTTCTAACTGGCCGAGAGAGTACAATAATAAAAATGATAAACAGTACCAGAATGACCCAATTGCCTTTGACGCCAATTTTAGTTGCAGTCAACAACGACGTAGGGCACTTGTATTTTTTGTAAAATAGCCAATACTAAAACAAATTTGTTAGCCTCAACGTCACCAATTGCAAAAATCTGTAATTTAAGCATAACACATCAATCATTGTAGTTAATCGCGCTATATTTTATATCAATGCTTTTGGATATTTACCAAGAATAGCAATCACCTTCAACCGTTTTCAATGAAGCTGTCCCTAAAGTCGTGTGTACAACTGGATGGTTAATACCACAATGGACTAACTAAAATTTGACAAAATTAACATCTTATTAATCTTGTAAAAAATAATGCCAAATTTATTTAACAGCAAACCTAAGATCGATACTTGTGATTTTTCAGCATATATACTTACCGTACCCAAGCAGGCCCAAACCAAGTCGAATACTAACAATGGCAAACGTGCGTACAGCAGATATCGCATCGATGCTCTTGGGCGTCCGTCCGATAAACTTCCGCGTGAGCTAACATACGCAGTTGCAGATGCAATGATTGTGGTCAAGACTGCGGACACTACTGCACCAGCAAGATATGCGCGCAGCATATTTTTATCCTCACAGGGAAGCTTCTCGATGTATGCAAATATTGCGGAAGCAACCACGATTATGAGCCTGATGAAAGATCAGTACAATACATATAAACAAACACATACATATTTAAACAAATCATGACAGGTGGTGCAAGGACTAAAACGGTACAGCACCAAAACAAGTTGTTGAATGCATCAACGTATATTAAAACATAAACCAGATGAAGTGCTTGACTTCTGTAGATGCAGAAAGAAATTAAAAAATTAATTAGTTTTAAACACTTTCTATGTCAGCAACGCTATATAGGTACAAAATGTACGTTTATCCTTGTGTTAAAAAGAAATGAGCTAGTGCTGACAAAAATTACACCTTTTTCACCAAAAACCTGGCCAAATCCAGAATGCCTAAATCTCGAATAACCCAACATAGATTTAGCTACTTTGTGCGAATAGGAGCGTTTTGAAACTCTTTACCTAAAAAAGTTGACGGGCTTCCATTAGTCAAAACTTCTAACTCTAAGAATGTTATTAAAACGCATTGATTTTTCTTCGTTTCTAATATATGATAGGAATCTTTGAAATATGACAAGCAAAGATAGGTGAGGTATCTTGCCCCCTTTTTGCTTATAAAAGTTTGTTTATAAATCGGCTAGCATTTATGTGCGTGCCATATTTTATATGCTGCGTTGTAAATGAATAACTTTTTGTTTGTATTTTTGTCAGTCTGTCATATTAAGACACCAAAACATTCAGAAACTAACCATATTATTCGAAGAATACTCTCAGCTACTTCTGGACACACAAGATCATCATCTGCAATTCTCCATTTCCTGTTATACAGAACTAGCGCCGGCATACCAATACTAATTACTCGCCAGTTCCAGGACTTGAAAATCGGAAAAAAGGATGTACAGAAGTTTCACCTGAACAGAAACAATATAGTGGTGTTTAGCGATTACATAACATATAGCTACGAATTTGCTTCGTAAAATTGCATCCCTTACTTCAAACAATTTGTGATAATCGTCAAAACTACAACGATAGCTAAAAATACCGTGAAAAACTTTAAAATTATTCCACTAGCTACGTAATTTTTTGTTTTTAACATGCTTGGATAACTTAAAAATTTGCAGCAAGTTACCTAAATTTTTGCGAGCTTATGCTTTGTAACTTAGCGTTAAGCTGCGGACAAGTTTCAACAAATTTGAAACCTTAACGCAAATGAAGTACAAATTGCAATTTATAAGTTGTCAACTCTTATAACTGTTATTTACATTTATAAAAATCCATGTTCACATGCAAAACACACGTGTCCTTTACCCAGCTTAAAATTTTTGATAGTTAGTTGTTTGGCCTTTCTAATGATAATTCGCATCAATGCCAGTGGATGCATTTTTGGCTGGCTGTCCTTTGTATTTCAGATATTTTTGTGCTGAAAAATAATGTTGGATTGCTAAAAAACAAGTCCTTTAATATAGAGCTGCCAATTTGTGAAAAAGTTTTGATCAGCAATGCTGTTTCTTTCTTGACTTATAGACCCAAAATCTGTTTCATACAAAATGTCGTTCAGCGATTACGCATTTGGAATGCATCATTGCTTGTCTTTTTTATTTGGACGCATCGAACAAAACTGTGAAGCCCCTCACAGTCAGTCAGCTGGCGCATGCTTGTACTTGTGCATGTGAAAGTTTAATCCGCGAGATATAATACGTTTTGAATTTGACGGCTTCTCAGATTCAGCAAAAATTTTGACTCTGGTTTTTTGTACAACACAGTTCGAAATCACAGCGATTATAGTGCGTTTGGTTGAATGACAGTTTCTTTAAATGTTTAACATTACTGGATTTATTTTTATACGATGCAGCGTTGTCTCCGGCCGAAAAGACAATGTTTCAATTAATGGAAGAAAGCGAATTAATGTTAAAGACAGTAAACTGAAAAATTTTCGCTTATAACACGCAAAAATTTTTATTTAAATCAGAGTAAAGAGTTAACTGTTAATACTTTTTAAATACTTATCCATCAGATAAAATTACCCTCACAATAATAACAGAAATTGTTATTTAACGACATAGCGGCAAAGGAGTTGAAACGAAACATCGCTGCAGCAAAATACACAGATATAGGAATATATCATCCAGCACCAAAATTTCTGAAGAAATAAAAGCCCTTTCTATAGGCCTATGAAAAAATATAGATGTAATGACTGTCAGCGAGCCACTAAATCCTGTCACTATAATCTTAAAACCATATTAAAAAGGTTCATACACGTTATACTGTCTACGCTACCGTGGAAAATTGTATTATATGCAAGTTCAAGTTTGTAAAATTGTAAATTAGTGTTTCCGAATTAGATATCCAAAAGTCTGTCACATCCAGTGAACACCTGCCAGACAACTGGCTGACCCTCTGATCGGTGTATATCATCTGTCACACACATGCCGCATTGTCAACACGTCATAGAAAAGACAGATGTTTTGTCTTGAGTCTGGCAAAAGGGACTGTGCTTTTCACACGTTTTAGGTACAGAGTCTTTCCAGAGTGACTCTATCTTAGGGAGGTATTACGACAATTCGTCACCTGACAACTCGTCGACCGACAATTCGTAGTCCAACATTTTGTCATCCACGACAACTCATTTACCCGATAACTTGTAGCCGGCCAGTAGTACCTATAAATGGTCGGTCGCCGAGTAGTTTAAGCGACAACCTGTCGTAGTAGACGAGTGTCTTTAGCGACAAGTTGTCGGGGTCAGATTTGTATTCCGTTTAGCGATTATACAGATCCTGTCCGAACGAGCTCTTTCTACACTGTGTCCAGCAGCGTCCGCAGTATCACTACTCCCTTCGAAGGGAATACCACCAAAACACTTAGCTTAGTGTACATGCTGTGGAGTCCTAATAATATCGTTAGAACAATATTGATCTGTACCGCCCTTGCAGCCAAGTGCGGGGACTGTTTTACAGTAGCGTAGACAGTGTAACGTGGATGAACCATAATCCTCACTTACATTTAAGAAATATGTTTCCTGTTATTTTCAGAAAAATTGTCTTAAATATTTCAAAACCTTTTCAGATTTGCAACAGAAAATACTTTCCTGAATAAATTTAGAAATACTGTTTTGTGTGTGGTCTCTCCAAAACGTCCTGAGTGATTTTGTTTCTTTTTCATACAGGGTTCGAAATATTTGCCCACTGCGCATTAATATTAATAGGTTAATATACTAGACTTGTAGATTTTGTCATTTCATTTGACCTTAAAATCATAGTCAATTATGTCTTAATAACACGTCAAACATATATATACCTTAAATTTCATACTTTTATTTTTGAAAACATTCAGATATGTGGGTCTGAAAATTTTCTGACTTGAAAGTTTGAAATTAAATAATTTGTTTCATATGTACACGATTAAGACAAATATTTTTGAACAAAATATCGCAGAAATATAAAACTAGCTATTTCTTGAAATCAAAAGTTTGTTTTTATAAATTGGCAACAGAAATTTCTTGAATTTAAGACATTTATGATTTAGCCGCTTACGGCATGAATTTCTCGACTGTTTCAGTGTATTAATTTGTCAAATTCCATGCTTCCAAACGTTTCAGGCTTGAAAATTAAAGAAAATAGATATATACAGGTCCAAGTAAACTTGAAATTTTACTAATTATGACACATATCCCCCGTATAAGAGTCAACTTCAAATAAATGTGAACCTTCGACAGCCCAAACTCACTTATGTTCGACAGTCACGGCCCCATAACCAGAGGGGAACCGAAGGAAGCTCAGCCCCTCAAGAAAAATTTTGGCCCCTAAAAAGTTTAAGCCCAGCTTGTAAGCTTGCTTTGTATTTTTACAGCATACCCCTTTTAAAACGGTTTTGGCACCCACCTAGCGGGTACAGCTTTTTCAGTCCTGGCCTATAAATTTAGCACCATGAAAAATTACGTAACGTATGTACACTGCAAAAAATGGTGAATAAAATTGACTCTCTCCGAAATAGACTTTTCCGGACTATACAAACTGAGTCAAAATTCGACTCCGATAGAGTTAAATTGTGTCGAACTTGACTCAGTTTATGTAGTCAGAAAAAGCCTATTTCGGAGAGAGTCAATTTGACTCACCATTTTTTGCACTGTACAAATCACGATATAAACAGTGATCCATTTACAATAAAAGTCAATAGGATATATTCACTCTGGGTACATTGAATCGGCAGTACATATGAGCACGTATGTTTGTTGCTTTTCAGCTTTACCGCACGTGTTCTCAGCGACGACTCTGTAGATGCCTTGATCGGATTGGTTTGGATTCTAAAATATAAAACCGTTTTTAAGTTTAATTTACTCAAAATTTCAAAAAAATTTTTTGAAATATTAAAACGAAACGCTTATACATCGTCTATTTTATTAATACCATGTCATGGTACTACGGTCCAATTGACATCTATGCCGCGCACCAACTGAAAACGAGTCTAATTTCAGGTTACATTACCTACTATAATCTTACAAAATATTATAACTTAGTTAGTAGAAATATTTATTGACTATTAGCTATGTAATTTTTAGCTTAATAAAATTCAAAAATACCAGTGGTGGATGGAGAAATTTCTGACACGGAAGACGATACGTATAAAAGATGCGAAAATGACAACAAAGCTTGAACGAAGCGAGCAAGAATCCAAACGCAATTTTTACTAAATCGTAAAGTTTGTCTGACGGGGGCTAAAAGGTAAAGTTTGGCTGGACCTCTGGCATCGGTCAGCGAAAGAAACCTACCGTAATTTTGAGCGTTGCGTTGAATTTTCCAACCTTTTTCTTCAAGTTTATCGTATGTCGATCACCTGGTGTTATTTCTTGGTCCTTAACAAAGTAAAAACACAACTTTAATTCAATAATCAAATGAAAATACTAACAAATAACAAACGGCTCACATCATTGCACAAGTGCTGAACTCAATTAAAGTCATTTCTGTCAATGGTACATGTAAAGATAAGAGGCGGAACGTTTTTCTGTGGGACTTGAAAGGAGTAAGCTTAAGCTTTAGACCGATTCTTTTGCTTGGCTTAGACTTAGGCTTATGCTTAGGAATATGCTCATTCTTACGCTTTTAGGCTTAGACGTTAGGCTTAGGCTTAGGAATATGCGCATTCTTACGCTTAGGCTTAGACGTTAGGCTTAGGCTTAGGAATATGCTCATTCTTACGCTTAGGCTTAGACGTTAGGCTTAGGCTTAGGAATATGCTCATTCTTACGCTTAGGCTTAGACGTTAGGCTTAGGCTTAGGAATATGCTCATTCTTACGCTTAGGCTTAGACGTTAGGCTTAGGCTTAGGAATATGCTCATTCTTACGCTTAGACTTAGGGTTAGGCTTAGGTTTAGGCTTAGCAATATGCTTAAAATACTGTTCCGGTCGTGTTCTTTACATTGGTCTTATTAGTTAATGATTGTTTAAAAACAAAACATCAAAATCGGGGGTAATCCGCCTAAACCGTCTTCTCCACCGATTCCCCCCAGGAAACATTCGCCCAGACTGATCTTTCTTCCTACCGTTGTATGCTTTTCGGCGTGCGTCTTTTTTATCCTGAATTGAAACAGGTAGGAGGGCATTGAAGTAGTTTTGGCAAAGGTGCCCCATCGCACTTAGCCGTCCACGTCAGTGAACCAATTTTTATTACTCAGGGTTTTTGAACAAACATTCCCAGTAAATTCATGTCACAATGAGAAACTACAAATCCTGTTAGCAGATTATTTGCTGAACTGAAACCCACAAGTTTTTTTGCAAGCTTGCTGACCGATGCCATTTCTTGACATCTGACACTTGTGCACCCTATTCTTATACGCCAAATTTCAAAATATTGATATAAATACCTATACACTGCAAAAAATGGTGAGTCAAATTGACTCTCTCCGAAATAGGCTTTTTCGGACTACACAAACTGATTCAAAATTTAACTCCGCCAGAGTCAAATTCGAGTCACTGAGCGATTCATTGAGTCGAATTTGACTCTGGCGGAGTCGAATTTTGACTGTTTGTGTAGTCCGGAAAAGCCTATTTCCGAGAGAGTCAATTTGACTCCCCATTTTTTACAGTGTATTAAAAATTGTCATGTGATTCTTTTTAGTTCCGTTTTGGCACCACATTTAGCATCGATTCACCGGCTGTGCACTTTATTGAAGACACTCGTATAAATGTTATTCAATATTTTTCCGTATTTTTTACGGAACAGACACAAAATCAGCCTTTTCTTCTCGGCCGAGTCAATTTTTTTCAGAAAAAACAATCAAATCTCACTCATAAAACAGCACAACAAGGCTTAAAATTCAAATTTCGATTGCAGCAAAATTTGAAATTTACAGTATAACCCGGATATAACAGATCCGGATATACACTGCAAAAATTGGTAAGTGACACATTAACTTTCTCCGAAATGGCTCTACGGGGCTACATAAACTGAGTCAAATTTGACTCCGTCAAACGGGCGAGACAGTGAGTCGAATTTGACTCTGGCGGAGCTGAATTTGACTCAGGTTGTGTAAGCAGTCCGGAAAAGCCTATTTTGGAGAGAGTCAATTTTACTCACCTTTTTTGCAGTGTAAAAGAACCCCGGATATAAGAGATATTTTCTCTGGTCCCAAATTAGAGTTTGTGTTATGTATCTTAGACCCGGATATAAGAAACCTGGATATAAAGAAAACCCGGATATAAGAGATATTTCCTCTGGTCCCAAATTAGAGTTTGCGTTAGACCGGGATATTAAAGCTGGAACGTCCAACATAGGTATTTTGGGCAACTTTCCAGCATTACTTTGTTTACAATATTATTTCTAAGAACAGAAACGTAATTGCTCTCTGAAAATAAAATTTGCATACAGATCGTTGTGTATTCGCTAACTTTTGCGCATTGCGCAAAACTGGTTGACTAGTAAACGTTAAAAGACTTGTGTTCTGTACGTAAACTCCGTCATATTCAGTGTTCTCGTACTTACCTAAACAAAATAGACAAACCCGGATATAAGAGAAATCCGGATATAAGAACATTTTTCTCCGATCCCGACAACTCTTTTATATCTTGGGGCCAGTGTAAAGAACAGGGGCGGAACAGTATTATAATCATATTCCTTAGCCTAAGCCTAAACGTAAGCGTAGCAATGAGCATATTCCTATTCCTAAGTCTAAGCGTATGCCTAAGCCTATGCCACGCAAAAAAATAGTCTAAAGCGTAACCTTACTCTTTTGTAGTCCCACAGAAAAATGTTCCGCGTCTGATCTTTGTATGGACCTATCCGGGTTACACTATATTCTAATTCTATGCTAAGAATACTAATAATTTCGACAAAATTTTAACAAAAACGGTGTCAAAAACGTTATAAATGCGGACTCACCTTAAAATACCATTTGACATCCGGTTGTGGATTGCCTTCCAGTATACACTCGAACAGTACACTTCCGTCTGGTTTGTTCAGGATGCTTGGCGGAGCGTCTATACGAGGCGGATACGACATGGCAATAGCACTGGAGGTGCTGATTGGGTTCGAATTGAATGAATTCACTGATGTTGTGCTGCAATAAAAAGTTGAACGATTAGCAGAAAATGAATCAAATGTGACGCTTGCACATCGAGAAGTGACGCTAGATGACGGCAATATGACGTCATTGTAACACGAACTGGTACTAAAACTTGCCCGGCAACCTTGCGATTGTTTAGGTTCATAGTATGGCGTTGAAGCGGTGCCTGTGCTGCCGGTGGGACCCGCCGTTGTGGAAAGACTCGAACCTTTGACCACATACCTTTCAGGGAACAAGTTTACAGATAACAGAAATGCCATAATAGCATTTGCGTTAAATAGAGCTATGATAATGATATAGCTAATAGTTCTTTTGTTCACAGTAGCTAGGTTAGCTTTCGAGAGAGTTTTTGAAGGATTAATTCAGATTTTTGAACTGGCAATTATTGAAACACAAGGTTATGGATACCACAAAAGTGTCGACGACACATTTGTTCACAGAGTTGCTAATGGGTACATAGCTAAGCTTTGAAGCATACACCTTCGTTGGAGTAAATATACGTTCCAAATTTGATATAATTACAATCGAGTTATAAGACTGTCCAACTAGCAAAACTTGATATGATTGTATATTTTGAGTAAATATTTGAACTAAGAATTAAAAAATTTAATTTCAACGAAAGTTTCAAAGTGCAGTTGAAGTAAACTTGAACGCAAAGTTGCTAATACTGGCACGAGTTGAAAGGTGTACGGAATGTTAAGTTTGCGTTGGTCTCATTAAACGCTGGAATTATAATGGTAAACTTAAATGTAACAAAACAATTAAAAGCGTAGATAAACACCTGAAATTAGTTTATTATAAATTGATTTTTCGGAAATTTGTGCCTGTACAAAGGCGTGTAACGGTATGATGGAAGGTGAACCCTGATCCAACCTTTGGGGGATATAAAATTTTGCAAACGAACCAAAATATAGAAAGAACGTATGATTTAGACTTGAATTACAGGTTTTAGAATTTTGCTTTGCTTAGACTAGCGTTTACGCCCGTGACAGTATTTACATTTTGCCTGCTACACTGCAAAAAATGGTGAGTCAAATTGACTCCATCCGAAATAGGCTCAACGGGACTACACAAATTGAGTCAAATCAGACTCCATCAGAGTCAAATTCGACTCACTACTCACCATTTTTTTGCAGTGTACAGAGACACGTGATGACTAACTTAGTGTATTCTATTCGCCGACTATTGGAGGTTAACAGAAAATGTCCCTAACGTCTACAAGCAAAATTAAGAAACGATTAAGGTTTCGCAAGAGTCAATTTGATTCACCATTTTTTTGCAGTGTACGCTTATAATTCATAATATGCTTATACTACAGTTACGGCGATTTCTCGTTATCAAACATTTCCCCTTGAAGTATAAATTAATCTCCTGCTAGGCTGAACATGCCTTCGTCAAGGTAAGCTCTCGAAACAACATCCTGAACAAATAAAAGCGATTCAAAAGCAGAAACGTTTTTTACAAAAACAAATTATGAAATGTGCAAAAATGTACACAAACTTTAATTAATTCTACACCTTCGGGGAAAACCATAGGCCAAACATAGTTTTCATTATTATGATCGCATAATTTGCGTAAAACGAACATTAGTCAACGTAAAGCTGCAAGAGTAGTATAAGCATATTCCTAAACCTAAGCCTAATTCTTAACCTAAGCAAAAAAATTGTCTAAAGTTTTAAAACCTGTTCAAAAAATTAATATAAAGCTTAGTTTTACTCTATTGCAGTTCCGCAGAAAAACGATCCGCCCCTGATCTATGCAGGTGCCCGCATATTTGACGGAACAACCAAACAGAGCAAGAACCAAAGGATTACAGCCCTTCCTTCGATTCTTGTTTATTTCCTGCCCCCTAACATAATTTCCTCCCAACACATAACGAACCTGTGCTTAAGGCTAAGCCTTAGCATGGCGTTAGAGGGTCGTGCCCCACAAATTTAGCTGGTGACCCCCCAAATAGACTCACACTAAAAGTAAACAATCTTAAATTTCAATTGTCGGGGTACTCCAAAATTATTCGGTGGACCCCAAATACAATTTTCTGGGTACGGCTCTGCCAATGAAGAAACAAATACTTGAAATAAACAGTTTAGTAGACTTACATCCTTAACAGTATGCCTGATTTGAGATGATTTTGGCCGACTTGATTAATTAACTCAGAATAAGTTGAATTGAACCAGAATTGTGAGTTGTGATAGTCTTAACGCAAATTGAGTAATGTAACTCATTCTGAGTTCAAATCAACTCACTGAAATTTACAGTGTAGAGCTCTTGTCGCTTTTTTTGGCCGCACCTGTAAAGAACTTAGTAAACTTTGCATTTAAAAACACAATTTAGTCAAAAATGTTACTTAAAAAATGTAAAAATGATGTTGTTTTTGAAAAAACGATACAATTTATTACTTAAAATCCTACTCGAGTATGAGATATTTCCTTCGCGAAAAATTGCCAAAATTATCTTTAATTTAAAACAATCTGCTACGCTGACAGGCTCGTAGCCACAGGAGGGCCGGGGGGAACGCTGATCCCTCTGGTGAAATTTTGGCCCCTCCTAGAAAATTGTCGACCTTGCTTGTAAGTTATTGAGAACCCTTGTAAGACCCTCTTGAAAAATTATGAGCCCATCAAGCAAGGTAAGCTAGCTACTGGCCTATACACTGAGGGCATTTCGCTTAAATGTTTTCCTAAATATTAGCTATTCTAGGCTCTCAATTATGGCATTTTAGTGGGGTTTACAATGAATTCAAATCCTTCTAAAGGCCAAAACCGCTATCGCTCACTATGTTTATCGTGTCGGTAGCTAAAGAAGACGTTAGACGCCCGAGAAATTGTACGGTATCCCGTACAAGCCCGTAGCCAGAGAAGCCTTGCTGGTGGAGGGGGGGTTGATTGCCACCTGGAAAAACTTTGCCTCCCCCTAGAAATGATTGAAACAGGCTTAAATGTCATCGCAAACCTTTGTATGCCCCTGCTACAAATTTTCAAGTCCCCCTCCTAGCAAGGTTAGCTGGCCACAGGCTTGAGCCCGTAAAATACTTTTAGCACCGCTCGTAATGGACACAAAGAACTCCGCACGCCTGTTACTAAATTTGTTCCATCTCCACAGCCAGTTAACCTGGGCATCCACAGGGGACATAGCAGATTTTGGGCGTAAACTAGTATATTTATTTTCGGAGTTGAATTGCGTAGTGTCTCGGGTGACTTAGGCCGGAATAGGCATTTAATTGGAACGGTGTCACGGTAGCTCAATGTGAGCACGGTGAAAGCAGCAGTACCAGGGATTCATTACGGAAGCGCATAGCGCGGAGGCCTAAGCCTAAGTCAAGCAAAAAAATGAGTCTATAAACGTTTAATTAATGGCCTGTCAGTCCTAAATTTGTTTTGTCCCACCCAGCAAGTTCCGCTGTGTCTCTTGCTTGCAAAAAATATTTGTACCAATTTATAGATACCTACTCTTGCGAAATGAAATCTTAGCTTTCCTCTCCTGCTCGTGGCATTATGAACCAGAAACCCATTACCTCAAATAACTTATTGTCGTGACTAGGAACGTAAGCTCAACTTTTGAACACGATTCCATCAAAAAGTTGCCTGATTAATTGTTCGTTCACTTGTAAGCAGTTTATTTAACTTCCCTAAATCGCAAAAAACAGGCTAAATTTGACCAGTTGCGTGCAAACCAAAAGCTAAGTCGATAAGCTCAACAACCTAAAAAGTGGTTCGTAGGCGGCGGTTTGGGTATCTATTGACCGGCACCGTACCGGGATAAAGACGCCAATGTTTCATCTAAAGGTTTCAATGTGTTTTCTAACCAACCAGGTGAAAAATATCGCGGGGTTACATCAAGGCCCCGTACTCTTAAATATGTGTAGCACATATCACCAGTTGATGATAGGTCTTGTAACTTTCAAACAAACGAATGGTTAGGTTCAAGATTGAGCACATTGTTCGCGTTTGATTTGCTCTACTTGTATACTGAATGTTGACACTCGCAATTGCAAACATTCGCCTGATTGAAAACCTATCGCTAACTGATGATAGATGCTACACTGTAAAAATGGGGAGTCAAATTGACTCTGTGGGAAATAGGCTTTTCCTGACTACACAAACTAAAGTCAAACTCGACTCCGCCAGAGTCAAATTCGACTCACTGAGCGATTCAGTGAATCAAATTTGACTCTGGCGGAGTCGAATTTTGACTCAGTTTGTGTAGTCAGGAAAAGCCTACTTGTCAGAGAGTCAATTTGACTCCCCATTTTTTGCAGTGTATTTACATTTGAGAATACGGTCTAAGAACTTAAAAAATTTGGGCTTTCGGCGAAATCAGCTAACCTTATATCTTAAAAGATGTAAAAAAATTGCTAAAAATGCGCTTCAATACTGTAAAATTTCGGAACACAAAAACTGTACTCCCCCCACCGCAAAATACTGGATCTGGTATTAAATTAGAGCTTAGTATGTTTACACTAAATTCAGGCCTGCGGGCATCCCAATTCGACGTATAGTGAAACAGAAAATCCTAAGATGTTCTTCCAAGAATTTTGCATAATTTACCAGCGAGTCAAAATATTCACAAGGGTTTGAATCTGTTATATGTATTTGTATCCGCTTCAGTTTAATGGCATCGGTGTCACTTTGATACTGAGCAATATATATTCATCGTAATCTTAAAAATTTCGGTGCATCCGCCATTATATATATATATACATATACATATTTATATATATATATGTGTGTGTGTGCATATATATAACACATACAACCATCTGAGGTTTTATATATTATTTATTTATATTCTGGTCGGCAACGCAAAAACAACTAAAACAGAACCAAAATAACCATAAACCACAACTAGAAATCAAATAAAATATTTATGCGACGTACTCAACAAATTCGGCTTTAGAACAGCGAAGACAAACAGAAAAAGTGTCTTTAGAGAAATTGTAAGCTTTGTCAAAGCTAACTGAAACTCTCTTGGTGCTTAATTAATATTACATTTCGTTCGTGGTAACTGGTAAATAAATGGACAAAGTTGAAGTACAACATCTGGTTTAGGTGCACCGCGGACTGAAATTGGCAAGTGGGTTTCGCTATTCGAAGGAAGCCTGTCAGGAAAAAGTTGCAGTCGCGATTATAAGGTCATGAAAAATGTCCAAACGGTCAAACATTAAGGGTTGCGCTATACTCGTCGTGTGGCGTCGTCCGTCACCGTCCGGCGTTATACGTCACCGTTCGGCGTTATACGTCACCGTTCGGCGTTATACGTCACCGTTCGGCGTTATACGTCACCGTACGGTGTTATACGTCACCGTTCGGCGCTATACGTCATCGTTCGGCGTTATACGTCACCGTTCTCACCGTCCTGCGTTATACGTCACCGTTCTCACCGTCCGGCGTTATACGTCGCTGTCCGGCGTTATACGTCACCTTTCAGCGTTATACGTCACCGTGAGTTGTGGTACGCAAAGTACATAAGTATGATACCGTATAATGACGGACGGTGACGAACGGTGCCGCACGGATGACGCACGGTGGCGGACGGCGCCGGAAGTATGACGCACGGCGCCAGACGGGTGACGGACGGTGCGTGACGTCAACAAAGCACAGTGCAACCCTGATATTGCGAGCTCCTGGACAAAACAATTTTAATTAATATCACCAAGACTTAATGATGTTAGCATTGATGAGAAACTTATGGAGCCGGTGCGAAATAGCATGGTACAAAATGAACCAAAGTGAGCGAGACCTTTCTTAATACTGTTGGAGGGGTCGATTTCAGAATACACAATAAAAATACGAAATAATTTTCCATATTTTAAAAATATAAAGGGGGTACGTCAGTCGTCTATGCAATACTATGCTTTTTGTTCGTCGGACAAGATTTCACCCCCCCCCATGAATTGGCTGGAGAGCATGGTATGCTAAAAACGCAACGCGCGCTGGTTATATTGTTTTTGTGCACAGAATGTACACAGTTACATACTCTTCTTCAAGGTGGACATTATCCATTCTAGGGCTCGTATTCTCAAATGCGTGTAGCACCTATCACCAGTTGGTAATCGGCCTTTCATCTTTGGAACCAGTGAATGTTGAGGCTCATGATACAGCACTTTTTTGCATATGATTTGCTCTACTGCTGTATTAACTTGCGATTTAACAACTGTAACATTTAGTAAGTTTGAAAACCTGTCACTAACTGATGATAGTTGCTATATACATTTGAGGATATGGGCCTAGGTATTAGGTGCATATAAAGAATCTTGACGCTATGCACCTGTACTGTAATATCCAATGCATTGATTAATCAACTCAGCTAGAGAGTTTTACTGTTATTAACTCAGAAATGACCAAAAATAACTAATTCTTTTTCTGAGTTGATTAATTGACTAAGTGGAATTTACAGTGGATATGGAAAAAAGTTTTCAAAATCTTAACATCGACTATTAGGATGAAACAAAAGACTCAGAAAATTTGTCCATATGCCCGTAACCAGCTCACCTTAATAGGAGACGTTCAATTTTTCAGGAGGGGTATACAACGGTTTTCGTTCACTTACAAGCTATGTTGCCAATTTTCCACGGGGGGGGCGGCGAAATTTGACCCCTTTTGGCTAAGAACCCGACTATCCTCTTCTGGGTTTACCTGCTGCAAAACCTACGAAAACGTCATGTCATGGTCAGAAGCGTAACCACCAGTGGCTTCTGGGTGGAAGGGTCCGACCCTCGCGTTTTGGGTCGGGGGGTCCAAAACTACGTGGATCCAGCTCGTTTACGGTATAATAGCAATTTTGCCACATTAAATTTAGTGTTGCTCCATCGAATTTATTGAAATATGTTGGATATACGGTTGCGCTATATTCTTGTTGACCTGCAACGATTTCCGGCACCGCGCGATATCGTACGCAAATAACTCACGTACGAAAACGTATGGTGACGGACGGTGTTGGACGGCACCGGACGACGCCGGACGTCAAGTATAGCGCAACCCGTAGGCGTTAATACGGTTGAAAATTTTCGCCTACTTTACAAAGTACACAATACCAACATATAGCGATGACACGGCCACACGCCATTGTGGACATCTTCAATCCACACTGACCACTCTGTTAGGGATTTCGGGGTTGTAACATCAATCAATGAACGCAAAAATTTGCTAACTGTCAAACGGTCTTAATGGTAAAAATTGGTTGAGTTGTCACGCTGGGTCAATGTAAAGAACAGGGGCGGAACAGTATTAGCATATTCCTAAGCCTAAGCCTAACCGTAAGAACGAATATATTCCTAAGCCTAAACCTAAGCCTAAGCCGTAGATTTAACCTAAGCGTAAGAATGAGCATATTTCTAAACCTAAGCCTAAGCCTAAGAATAAACCAAGCAAAAAAATTGGTCCAAAGGTTAAGCTTATTCTTTTCTAGTAGCACAGAAAAACGTTCTGCCCCTGATCTTTACATGGGTCTCTCGCTGTAAGTTTGAAGATAACCTTACGATGAATCGCTTGGATTCTATACAAAAAATGCGTCTGGCATCTCGCTCGCTACGTTCGCTGAGATTCAGCAAATGGCGTTCATATCGAGCAGCGTTGAGTCCGGCCCTCGTCGCCATATACATGTATGCATAACGGTCAATTCCTGAGTCCGTCGCTCAAGAGTAAATAAAGTTGCTTCCAAGCTTACAACTTTTGGTACCGTTTTTCCGAAAACTGCCTGTACATGCATCTGTCATCAGAAATTTTCTAATACGCCAATGACAGTAAACCAGGCGTATAGCCAGTTCACCTTGCTAAGGGAGCTGAAAAGTATTCAAACAAGCATACAAGGGTTTTTGATGACTTACAGACAAGGTTAAAACAATTTTCTAGCGGGGTCGAAATTCATCGCGGCGGGCTAAGCCCTATGGCCATCGTCTGGCTACGGGCCCTCACAGATACTTTGTTCTAGACTACGACCCTACACTCTTCAAAATGTGGCTACGCCCCAGGCCTGTAGCAACCTCACCTTGCTGGGGGGGCTAAAAAAATTTTACGAGGGTCATTTAAAGGTTTTCAATGACTTACAAGGAAGGTTAAAAATCTTCTAGAGGGGGGATAAATTTTTCCAGGGGTGGGGTGAGCTGAGCTCCCCCTGGCCCCCCTTTGGCTACAGGTCCGCTACACCCTTGATTATCATACAGGGAACAAAACAACCAACAATCCATCCTTTATAAATATTTTTAGCAGAAATGGAACTTAAACAAACGATACGGGAAAAGTATGGTAAATATATGCAATACACATGCAAACGTTTTTTTTGCCCAAACATACATGGTGATATATCAAATAGCCTCAGGGTATTCGGGTGCCACGGCTGGCTTTATACACGCGGCACCTGCGGTACAACCCATATATAAAAGCTTCATACCCACAAACATTGTCACACTTTTAGTTTTGTTTACTTGTTCCTGTACCGGTGACTGTCTGGGTGTAAACGGATAGTAAAATAACGGAAACGCAAGCGGATACTGTAGTGACCCGAATAAGAAGGACTGATAATTATTTGGCCTCTCGATAGGCCAGCGCCCCTGTTATTCGGTTACGGTCTGTTGTTTATTTTTAACATCCGGTGGTGCTGCAGTTATCCGTTGAATTAAACGTTTGTCTTGTATCAATAGCTTGAGCGATAATGCAAGGTTTTTATATTTGACATAAGTGATTTAGAGCTCATTTGGAACATAAGAATAACGCAACTTCCGGTTCAAGCATTTCAATAACGGAAACCGACACCGATTTTAACCCGAATCGAATATCCTGTTCCACCATACTTATCCTGAAGTATTGAAATATCAGCATTTTGCTGAACACATAACAACCTTTATTATATTCTCTAAAAATTATAACTAACTCTATTCAAGTTTAAGCCTTCCACTCATAGAGTATACTATGAGCAACTAAATACTGTAACGTCGCACGGTCAACACTCGTGAGTGTCTTCCAAAAATATACCAGAATTGGATTACAATAACATTCAAGAGCGTATTCCGTGGGTTACCCTAAAACACTTTTCTATTCTCGAATACCACTATCTAAATCACCAAACTTTATACTTCACAAAGAGCAGTACACTTCGGCAATAAAAAATAAAATTTTCACACACAACTACGTGTCAGACCCAAGAGTTCTCAATAAAACAGGATACACAGACTTTTCCACAATTAAAAAATAATAATCCGATAGGATGTTCAAATACGACACAAAATTTCCACTGATTACTGCGTAAATGTCGTGAAACAATTCGTAGTCACTACTTGTATCGAACCCCACAAACCTCTACTAAGGCCACACAGGCCACCAATTACTACTGCACACAGCAAAAAACAAAACTAATTTACCAATAGGCAATAAATGAGTAAAACGGCAGTGTGCCCTTAAGGACAAACCAAACTCTGCTATTTTTCTATAAACTACTTATCTGCGGTCTATACTTCCGTAGGCACACAAACACTGTCTTCTGAGACTTTTCCGGAAATATGTCCAAAAATGTTCAAACTTGGGGTTTGGAAACACAAAGTAATTCACACCCAGGGCTTCCCCAAAATCAAGACTTAGACCGCAAATTATCTAAACAAAACTCCAATATTTTGCACACAACTCTATAGCAATTCCTAACACTAGCACACTTGTGCTATAATCAAGCAAGTAAACTCAAATAAACTCAGAAGCTAATAAACATCAATTCGTAATAACAACCGGCAACAACTCTGCCGCGATACACAACTGAATCTCCTCTTTAGATGCAAGCGCACGACCCTTTTATACTCGTAAAATTAAAGGGCAGCATGAACTTTATCGACTTCACAAAACTCTAAAGAATTTCCGAAACTTAAATGCTTAATTTAATTTATAAATCTTATGGTTTTTTCTAATTGATTTCTAGCAAAAATTTACCACAAAATTATACAAAAAACTTATTTTGACTTAATACTTGGGTTTTTATAACAATTTTTGAAATTAAAATTTGAAGTAAATTCTCCGAATTAAATATTTTGACCAGAATTCCAAGTTTCGAAAACAACCCTGATCTTTAAAATTGCATAAAAAGTCAAAAAATCCCATGTTTTGTCGAAAATCCGCAAAATTCAAAACAAAATTATTCCGCAAATTTAAGTAATTCCACGAACTAATAAATATTTTGACTTCCCTCGACTTTAATATGCTTTCAAATTCTTAGAATTATCGTATTTTAAATTTTCCGAAACGGGGCTACATAGCCATACTCGTATTTCAAAATTCTAATTTTAGCTCTTAAGCTTAAAATAACACGCTTTGAACTTATAGCAAAAATGACTATCAGAGTCTACGAAGTATCTAAAGTTTAAGTGGGCATTGTTTTCCCTTACACCCCAGTTGATTTTATCCAAGAGGCACACTATCCTGTATAATAATTGTAATCCGCACTCAAGCAAAACTTTAAAACCAGGCACCACAATATATTATGCAGGAAAAAATACAAACTAGAGCACACAAATACCATGCGTACCAGTGAATATTCCTGTAAAACATCACTTGGGCACGTTTAGCTGCAATTACAGCTGGCTTGCCCGTACAGTAACACTGTACAACAACAACAACAATGCAACCAACAACAACAATAATAATAATAATAACAACTACAACAATATTGATACATGCACACATACACAAATACACACCTGCACATAACACACATATTACAATTTTTACAGAAAATGAAAAATGAGAAAATTTTAATGAAGGGGGAAACCCCCAAAACCCAAAAAAACTAAATATGAAAAAAATTAAAGCGTAGGGGTATACTGCGTAAAATTAATACTCAAAGCTATAATCGCTCAAAATAAGTAGTAAGGGGGTAGTAATTAAAAATTCATACCTCCCGCCAAATTTTTTTAAAACCCCTATGTAACAATACAATAATGTACGAGCAATACACACACTGTGAGCAGTGTTTAACATTTATAACGTACACACGCAGTGCAAAATCTCCACAAGACGTGAGCCTACTCCAGCTCGAGCGTCAAGCTCCTATACCTCTGTGGTCATCGTAAACGCCTCCATCCCGTGAGACTGGGGTTCGAATCTTACCTTGAAAATACATCTCATATGAAATTGAACATATTCATGTGAGAAAGGGTTAAGCTAATCTAGCAGTATTAAACGAACATTCTGGATTAATTAATCTTTACTAATGGGTTATGTTTATGTTCAAGCGAAATATGACTTATTTTCAGCTTAATCTAAACTTAATGAATTCTAAAAACATATATAGTTTCTTAGCAGCACTTATACCACAAAACTAAGAATAATTTAGCTTAATCTCGCCCTAAACTTAAAAATAAATTAGTTTAACTTAAGCCTAAAATTCAAGTTCAGTTAGTCTGTCTAGCGATTTAAGTATTACTTAAACTTACATTCAAGTTTAGTTAAGCTATAATTTAAGTTTAAGTTTTTAGTGGGTACTTATTTGCGCTGGCTCATTAATTCAAATCTGTCACTAAATGATTAAGCTAACAAAATAAACATCTGAATAGCCTAAGCTTTCGGGAAATTAGGATGAAATTAGGGCTTTTAGGTAATTGGGATATTACTCAGGAAATTTTGACATTGTATTATAAACATGTGTCAAAAATGAACATTTGACCCCTGTGCATCCCACACCAGCAATTTCTGGTTCCACCACTGCATGAAAGCAACTAAAATGTTAGCTAGTAAACTAGGATTGGATATATATTTTAGGCGTATGTACATTTAGTATTAACAAAAGCGGATAATGCTCTTTATAACAAGATAATGCAACTGGGCACATTCAGCGTATGGACAGGATGTACTGTAGTGACCCGAATAAGAGGGGGGACTGATATTTGTTTGGCCTCTCCAGAGGGTCCCCCCTTGTTATTCGGTTACGGACTGTTATTTATTTTTAACCCACGCTCCGCCGCCCTTCGTTCATGATATATATTCGGTACTGCAACAGTCCGTTGAATTAAACGTTTAGGGCGATAATGCAAGGCTATACTTATGAATGTACTTTCAAAATTTAACTGTCGCTTTAAAGTTTCAAACTCAAATTATTTGGGCCTGGAGTCCTTTATGCGCTACAGTTTCTGGTAATTGACACTTATGGACTCTAATTAGGGTTTAGGGACTCTATCCGCTTACGGAATCTTATTAGGGTTACGGACTCCTATTAATTGGTACTCAAAAGGGGGACCCCCCTCTTGTTACTCCCCTCTTATTCGGGTCAATACTGTATGCAGCGCGTGTTGCGTTTCTGGCTTACACTGTAAATTTCAATGAATTGATAAATCAACTCAGCTAGAGACTTAGTTATGTCTGAGTTAATAACAGTTAACATTAACTCACGCTGAGTTCAGTTTATAACTGAGAAAGTTGAAAAATTAAGTCAGAGTGAATTTTATTGACTCAGAATACTGAGTTCTTACAAATCCTAACTCAGACTGACTGTTTCAACTCATTCTGAGTTAAAATCAACTCTTTACAGTGTACCTTCCCTCTTATTTATGGAGGTATAAGTTTCGCGTTAACGGTACTTATATGTGATTTTCCGGGGACAAATAACTTCACCGCTTAAATTTTAAGGGAACGCTGGTGCACTAACGTTGACCCTTCAAAAGTAGGGGGTAGAAGGCGCAAACGCACCGCGCCCTGGTACATTTCGTACCATGAAACAATTCAACAAGTTGCGCATACCCATGTCTGAATGTCATTATCGACTCTTGGTATTAACATGATTCTGAAAATCTAATTATTTTAAGCGTGTGAACTATTTTTGATCAAAATTAATTTCACTAAAAGGCTTGGTAGCGAGAAAATATTTTTCAACTTTGGTTTTATGGTCGAGATTCAACTGAACTGATGTAAGCATTTTTAATTATGAATCTTTTCACGGAATATTCAACGTTGAACAAGAAACCAGGGTCAAGACAAACCTGTTGAACATAGCCTCGAGTACGACCCCCCTACTCTCAAAGAGTGGTTCGGGGCATCTGGGGAGAGACAAAACCGATCAGTCATGCGAGTTCAAAGAACTTTGCGTCTTCCGCGCAATTCAGGTTAACACTGGGAACACGTGCTGGTCATTCTACGCCCAAATTTGAATTTTTCAATCATTTGATTTTTTAAGGGCCGAACCACAAGGACCCCCTATGGAACCTAAAAAATTTTGTTAAAAAGTTACGGTTGCACTATACTTGACGTTCGGCGCCGTCTGTCACCCGCCAGCGCCGTCCGTCACCCTGCGTCACGCGTACGGCGCTGTCCGTCACCGTACGTCACCATACTTTATCGTACGTGAGTTAGTTGCGTACGACAGCGCACGGTGACTTACGGCGCCGTACGGGTGATCGACGGTGGAGAGTACGGGCGACTGACGGGGCCGTATGGGTAACGGACGGCGCCACACGTCAACAAAAGTATAGCGCATCGGCAAATTATATATCATTGAACGCATCTTTCGAAGCTGTATCCTACTGTATTCAAATTTTCTGCAATCAAAACGTCTTGTTAACGAGTTATGATCGAACAATTTTGGATTTAATCATGAATTATTATTCGATACTTGGACAAAAGCCACAGTTATAGCTAAATGGCTCTCAATTAAAACGCATTACACTCTTTGCCACTTAATCCGGTCTCCAGAATCAACTCCTACATTAACAACCCCCTCCAGCCTTGCCAAATTTATTTTGATTGAGATCGGAACCAAAACATCCGGCCCATGTATAGGACAGGTCCGAAACAGTAGTGTAAGCATATTCCTAAGCCTATAAACCTAAGCCTAAGCCTAAGCGTATGGATGAGCCTATTTCTAAGCCTAAGCCTAAGCCTAAGCCTAATTTAATCATGAATTATTATTCGATACTTGGACAAAAGCCACAGTTATAGCTAAATGGCTCTCAATTAAAACGCATTACACTCTTTGCCACTTAATCCGGTCTCCAGAATCAACTCCTACATTAACAACCCCCTCCAGCCTTGCCAAATTTATTTTGATTGAGATCGGAACCAAAACACCCGGCCCATGTATAGGACAGGTCCGAAACAGTAGTGTAAGCATATTCCTAAGCCTATAAACCTAAGCCTAAGCCTAAGCGTATGGATGAGCCTATTTGTAAGCCTAAGCCTAAGCCTAAGCCTAAGTGTATGGATGAGCCTATTCCTAAGCCTAAGCCTAAGCAAAAAATTAGTCTAAAGCTTAAACTGACTCGATTATAGCCCGTTCGGAAAACGATCCGGCCCTGTTCTATACATGGGCCAAAATATCCATAATTGATTCTTGTTTAAAGTGAACCAAATCTTGACGTAATTAAGTCATCTACTACTTTTAACCTAAAATTGCCGGCTGGTTCAAGTCTCAAACTTTCATATACACGAAACCTTCGAACCGTGAACAAAGACTATAAAGACCAAGCGACCCATTCACACGGGGCCACTTGATAGACTTAGCCAGCGATTCTGCGCACAACATCCACGGTAGTTTAGACCGTAAATAGACCTTACAGGCCCGTAGCCAGCTCACATTGCCAGGGGGGGTGAAACTTTTTTAGTAGGAGTAAACAAAGGTTTTAGTTGCCTTACAAGCAAAGTTGAAAATTTTCTAGGGGGTCAAATTTTTTTCAGGTTGGGGGGCTGAGCCCCCTTTACCCCCTCCCCCCCGGTTGAAGGCCATCTTTAATAATCGTAGGTCTAATATGCAACCTACGTCACTTCTTCACCGCAGGCACCCGTTTTCTGTTTCCCTCATTTAAAACTCAGTACTGTATGTTTTATATACATATAAACGTGTATACAAGCGTGTTCCCACGCAGAGAGGGGGCATTGGGAGGCCGTGCCCCCACCAAGTTGGCTGGTGCCTCCCAATTAAACTCGGTCTAATCATGGATTTATATATGGGGGATCAGAATTGTATCTTTCCCTGAAATAGCCGACTGACCCCCTCTAGGAATTTAATACCAAGTAGTTTATTGTATAGATCTCGATGAGCTGAATTCAACAGTATCATATTTGTGACCGTGTGCCCTCCGGTTCAAAAGTATGACCCTTGAAATTATTGTGCAAACATGTACAAGTTTGAAACACAAGTATCTAACATTCACATGTTCGTAAAGTATAAGCATTACCATGGCTTATTCTACAAATTTGGTAACCGGTTGTATAAGTTTTATATAGATAAATGTTAAAATTTAAAGGGACATAACTTTTAAACAGTAGGCCCTGTAGAGTTAAAAATTGTACCGCTGAACTCAGCGCGCCGAAATCTATAATATAATATATTTTTCATTAAATTCCTAGGGGTTCATATTCCGTACATCCGCCGAAAACGGACTAAAAATACACTGACTTGAAGATGACCTGCTGAATACTACAGTGCACGAATGGAAGTGGCAGGCCTGTAGCCAGCTCACCTTGCCAGGGGGGCTAAAAAATTTTTCAAGAGTGGCATACGAGGGTTTTCTTACGAGCAAGATTGAAAATTTTTCAGAGGGTTTGGCAAAATTTTTCTTGGGGTGCTGAGCCCGCCTCTCCCCCCCTTGACTACGGGCCTGGGAAGTGGATGAGTTACAGAGTCAAATTCCTGGTCACTATTTTGAGTCTGAATGACTAAATCTGTAACCTTTGTTCGTGAATCTCACAGAGTCCAAAAATTGTGACCCAAGTAAAGATCAAGGGCGAAACGTTTTAGCAGTTTGACTGGAATACCGTAAGCTTTAAGCTTATGAGAAATCTTAGGGTCGAAATATCAGGGCATGGGTTGAAAAGTAAATAATAGCTTGTAACCTAATTGCAAAGGGGTCGTCATTCTGAGGCAAATTAAATAACAGCAGTTTCTTCGGGTCAATACGCAGTACTGTTGTGACCCGAATAAGAGAGGGTTAATAAGAGGGAGATTTCCCATTTTGAGTCAAAATCAATAGGAGTCCGTATTCCTAATAAAGTCCGTGAGCGTATAGAGTCTCTATATCCTAATTAGAATCCATATATGTCAGTTATCCCTACTTGCGGTGCATAAATGACTCCAGGACCAAATAAAGTTAAGTTCAAAACTTTAAAGCGTACTTAAGTTTTGAAAGTACCTTTCTATTAAGTATAACCTTGCATTATCAATCAAGTTTTTGATACAAGACAAATAAACGTTTAATTCAACGGATAGTTGCAATACCGGATATATATCAGTAACGAACGGCGGCGTAGCGCGTACTATATATCAGTAACGACGAACGGCGGGTTAAAGATAAACAACAGTCCGTAACCGAATAACAGGTTTGTTACCCTCTGCAGAGGCCAAATAAATATCAGTCCACCTCTTATTTGGGTCACTGCGGTACTACAGCAAACCTTTCAGACTACGCTCGCTCACAAAAACTTTTGAATGATATTATTCTCTCCCCAAACGATATCTTGTCTACTTCCCTGACATAATATACATTATATATATATAAATATATATATATACATATAAATATATATATATGTATATATATTAATGTCTGCATATAAGGTAAAGTTGAACACAAAGGCTAAAACTCTAACGCAGCTGGCAAAAGCCTAAAAGTATAAAGTGTAGAAACTTGGCCAAACAAAAGTTTAGCCTGACACATTTGGTTTTATACTTCAATGGTCAGACAACCATTCAGCGTAAAGTATACACAATAGTAATAATCATTTTTACTGGGTGCTAAAGAGCGCCGGTTTTATTCCTGAGTTGGTTCAGTTTTTTTCTTCCAAGAACCAGAAACGAGCCAATGTATAGAACAGGGCCGTAAAACATAAGCATATTTCTAAGTTGAAACCTAAGCCTAAGTGTAGTAATGAGCTTATATCTATGTCTAAACCTAAGCAAAAAATTAGTCTAAAGCTTAATGTATTGACCCGAATAAGAGGGGGAGGGGTAATAAAAGGGGGGTCCTCATTTTGACTCCCGAGCAATAGGAGTCCGTATCCCTAATAAGAGTCCGTAAGCGGATAGAGTACCTAAACCCTAAATAGAGTCCATAAATAACACTTATCCCTAATTGTGGCACATAAATGACTCCTGGACCAAATAAAGTTGAGTTCCAAACTTAAATCGTACTTAACTTTTGAAAGCAACATTCCAAAGTATGATCTTGCATTATCGCTCAAGCGTTTGATGCAAGGCAAAAAACTTTAATTCAACGGATAGTTGCAATATCGAATATATATCAGTAACGAAGGACGGCGAGGGGCGGGTTAAAAATAAATAACAGTCCGTAACCGAATAACAAGGGGGTACCCTCTTGAGAGGCCAAATAAATATCAATCCCCCCTCTTATTCGGGTCACTATAGTAAGCTTTTAACAGTCCCACAAAAACGTCCCGTCCCTGATCTCTACATAAAATCAAACGCATAGTCGCGGGGGGTCTATACAGATCGACATCCTACTCATCGACTAAAAATTAGTTTCGTTAAATTTGCTGCATGATGAATAAATATTTTCAGCATGGCTTAATGATTGCGAGATTTCCATAACAGAACCAAACGCTAACTGAGACTACCCTATAAATCATTGAAACACGTTAGTGTTTACAATATATGATTCAAGCATCGAGAATGCACGCTTTTTGAAAGTTTTGCGGAATGTTCTCTGCAGGAAAGCAGAGCTGGAATGAGGTAACTTGCGTATAGAATATCCTAATTAGCCGCTTCGATACCATACACAAACTGAACAGCTAAACGTCTCATTTAAGTTGTTATTAAAAGTTTGATTTTTGTAATTTTTCGAAAAAATTGTATTACAAATATGTAATTACCATAGCTAGTCGATATTATTGTGTGGTGCTAATGACACCGTGCAATAGATTACGTGTCTTTGCGATGTTTGTTCTACTTAAATTTCTAACTAAGACAGTAATATTTTGTAACCTCCCATGCATTATAGCTTAGAACAGGCTGCTTTTGGTGGATTGCAATGGAGCAAGTGTACCTACGCTTTAGACATATTTTGTTTAAACTGGCGTACGCTTAGGAGTAGTCTTAGCATAAAACCTCACCGTATCCCACGTAAAAGAAAGAAACTAGATAAAAGTGCCCCTAGAAGGGACAGATTGTGATATGTTTCGCTTGAAGCATGTAAAAGAGGATTTTAAACAAGAGTTAGTTAGACCATAGATCAGTAGGTAATGCTTATATTAGCTCCATAACTTTTATGAAAATGGTTGTCACCTATATCTTTGACGGCTGTCTTTCAGTGTTAACACGCTTGCGGTCAGTGAAACAAGAAACATATGGGCCCAACGAACTTTCATCTGTTAAGCTATAAATCGACACTATGGGTTTTCAAGGCGTTCTAAAGTACAACTCTCAACATGCCTTTCGTATAACAGTCAGTTGCTTTTTAAAGTTGTCTCAATTGAGCGCCAGCAGAACATGTTCTTTGAAATATTTAGCAACGTTTGAATGGTATTTTCTAGATGAATAGCTTAAACATGTCACGGCACACAACACAATTTGGAAAAGTTTCTCGCTTCACATCATCAAATTGTCATGGTAAAGATAGGTAAAATAGTCGAGCACATATGCGTGACATTTTTTATTTGATAATCAATAGACGCAATTTGTATCTTGCAGTATTGAAATATTTACTAATCAAGTTTTAGAAACATAAATATTTTATTTTAAAACTCAAAAAATATCCTCTTCCAATGAAGAATGCAAGATTAGATCACTTATAAACTGAACATTGTAAAACCCAACAAACGCTAAAATTAAGCTGGTAGGTGATGTCCGCTGGGCCCATATGTTTCTTGTTTCATTGACCGCAAGCGTGTTAACACTGAAAGACAGCCGTCAAAGATATAGATGACAACTATTTTCATAGAAGTACGGAGCTAATATAAGCATTACCTACTGATCTACGGTCTAACTAACCCTTGTTTAAAATCCTCTTTTACATGCTTCAAGCGAAACATATCACAATCTGTCCCTTCTAGGGGCACTTTTATCTAGTTTCAAATTGTTACAATCATTTCGCCACGGTGAAACGGTTACTAAGTGAACCTTTTGTATCGTT
Organism: Enoplolaimus lenunculus; assembly: GCA_030248215.1. Taxonomy (NCBI): domain Eukaryota; kingdom Metazoa; phylum Nematoda; class Enoplea; order Enoplida; family Thoracostomopsidae; genus Enoplolaimus; species Enoplolaimus lenunculus. The sequence goes on along the minus strand of JASANG010004127.1, from coordinate 122,932 downwards.
TCACCTTGTTTTACAATGATAACACAGTTATGCTTAGGAAAAAACGTTAGGTAAGTAGCTGGTGGCTGAAATGTTTTTAAAATCTACCTAAAATCAATTTAAACTTTTAGAAAATAATAAATATTACACTCTTCAAAAAAGTTTTTTTTTCGGTATATATATTTTAAATTCCTAACATCATACAATTATGCGATCTAGAAATACGTTAAACTTTATGCTAAACGCTGGTCCATGTATAGAACAGGGCCGGATCGTTTTCTGGCAGGGCTGTAATGGAGTCGGTTTCAGCTTTAGGCTATACGCTGCGTATTGTCAAGTTCAAATGACAAAAACCGCCCACTTTTACCGGCTAAAATATAAAATTCTCGATCTTGACGGTACGAAAGACAAAACTATTTCACGTCTACACCTGCAAAAAATGCTGAGTCAAATTTGCCACTCTCCGAAATAAACTTTCCGTGACTACACAAATGACTCAAAATTCGACTCCGCCAGAGTTCAATTCGACTCACGGAGTCGGACGCTTGACTCTAGCGGAGTCGAATTTGACTCAGCTTGTGTAGTTCGGTAGAGCCTATTTCCGAGAGAGAGTCAACTTGACTTGCCATTGTTTTCAGTGTAAGCCGAAGCGCAAGGATAAGTCCAAGCCTCACACTTTTGACTCTGGCGGAGTCGAATTTGACTCAGTTTGTGTAGTTCCGTAGAGCCTATTTCCGAGAGAGTCAATTTGACTCACTATTTTTTGCAATGTATTAGCCTGACCTAAGCAGATGATAAATAATATTAATTCATTTTTAGCAAAAATTAAACATTTTACCTTGTAAATTCTTCTGTTCAAGCCAACTTGTACTTCTGGGGCACTTTTGCATAAAAAAATCTAATATTAATTGTTTATAATAATCAAACAAATTATGCAATTAAACTTTCTGAAATCACAAAAAATAAAATTTAAGCAGCTTCTTGCACCATCGACAATTTTGACAAGCAGAAAGCCAGAAATGAAAACGTCTGACCTAAAGAGAAAACTGCAAAACTTGAGTGAAATTTCGGCTTCAAACCATATTTATGCCACACTCAAACATCGTGGGTGCCGCCTCTCACTCTGCCAGAAAATTGATCCTCGACCTAATGGCTCCGGCAGTGCTTTTGACCAAGGATGGAGGTTCGGACAAATTCGAGAGCCCTATTTTTTATGGTAAAAGTTGTGTCGTTCATGCTAACAGCGTATGCAGAAATTTTCGACGGGTACCGGGCTGGTAAATGATATGAAACGCAATTTTTCACCAAAAAATTTTCTGAGACGGAAAAATTTTAAAGTAGCAACCTTTATCATTTTTCTACAAAAAATTTAAGAGGGAAATTTTAAGGTATGCAACTATCATTTTATCATTAAATATTCCGAGCGGACCAATTATACGCAGGAGGGACGACTTACCATTTGATTGCCAAAAATTTTCTGAAGGGTGGGCTTGCATACCCTCCCCCTGTGAATCCGCTAGTGGTTCATGCGTTTATTTTAAACTTTAGAGCAATTTTCAACGGCTTCGATAAAGAGTTCATACACGACGTTGAATAGCATTAAAATTAGGAAAATTTATAATTTTAACGACCCATGTATAGAATAGGACCGGATCGTGTTCCGGAGGATCTGTAGTAGAGTCAGTTTAGACCCTACCCTAAATTTTTTTGCTTAGGGATAGGCGTTGACTTAGGCTTTAGGATTGGGCTTAGGAATAGGCTCATTATTACGCTTAGGCTTAAGCTTTAGCTTAGGCTTAGGCTTAGGAATATGCTTTATACTCGGCCCTCTTCTATATATGGGCCATTTTAACTGCCTAGTTAGCATTCGGTTGCACAAAATTTGTTCACTTCCGGCACCGGTATTTTTCAACTCCGGTTGCACCCTGAGACCGCGACATATACATTTCTATCAAAAGTAATCACTTGAAATTAAAAAGCAACACAAGAAACTTGCGAATTTGAGTCTTTTCAGTCAACAAAACAACACAGACAAACAAAATTCTACACACGTCCGCCTCTCCCTGATTCAAAAAGCAACAAACTGCACTTGCAATACCAACAACAACTGCATATACAGCATTCTGCAATAAAAACAATTATTGTTGTTTGCAGTTTGCACTCTGCAAGCCTTAGCGACTGAAACAGTCTGATTAAAAAAGATTTGTCATTTAACAAAATAAATTACAGTTGTTTGTAGTTTATTTTGAAGTCAACACTTCATGCATAGGCGCAAGCCCGATATGAGGACTACATGAATTGAGCATATGATAGAACCGGATACTGGCCGAAATAAACGGAAACAGAAACAGAAACGGATATCCGGCGACACCATGGTATATGGTTTTGCTTTTAACTCTGCTTGTCTCATAGCATTTAAATAACAGATTTGTCATAGTCTAAAAGGCGTGCAACCACAGCTTAAAGTTCGAAACTTTAAAGCATACTTAAGTTTTGAAAGTTACTTTCCTAAAAGCATAGCCTTGCATTTTCATTATTTTTGTCACTACACACTCAAAATAGTATTTCTGATATTTAATAAAAATTTTCTTACATAAGTTTTGAAAGTTACTTTCCTAAAAGCATAGCCTTGCATTTTCATTATTTTTGTCACTACACACTCAAAATAGTATTTCTGATATTTAATAAAATTTTTCTTACATTTAACAAATATAATTAGCAAGGTGCACTTGAAAAGTATTTCTGTTATAACAGAAAAGTTTTCCAAAAAGTTTTGAAATAAAATCTGAAAATAAACGCTTTCCAGTTATTTTTAGAAAAAACTGTCTTAAATATCTGGAAAATTTTTCAGATTTGCCACAGAAAATACTTTTCTGAATAAAAGTTTAGAAACACTTTTTTGTGTGCAGTACCTACGGATGCCGGACAATAATCTCGAAACATATCATGGCGCTTCAACGTCAGAACTGCTGACGTTTACATTTTGAACCAAAATTCACAGGTTTTTTATTAATTAAAGTTTATAAATGTCGCTACTCAGTACTCGGAGCAAGAGTCGATAATGACTTACAGGAGTGTGCAACTTGGTATATAACCCCAAAAGTTGAATACTCTTGCACTCTTGGTTATAGTAAGAGTGCATGATACAAGAGTATGTAACTCTATGGGGTTCCGCATGGTACAAAATGCACCAACGGGTACTGCGTTTTTGGCCGACCCCCCCTTGCTTTGAGGGATGTCGTTGTCACATGCAAAACCCAAAATTATACTATAAGCGGATCATTTTTGTTGGCGGATACATAATGTGTCACGGTTCGCACAGGTTGTACCCCCTCTAAATAGGGGGCAGGCCAAAAACGCAACGCGTGCCGAGTACATTTTTCTCTACACAGAATGTACCCAGTTGCACACTTTTGCAACGAGTCATTATCGACTCTTGATTACAGCAATTAATATATTGATTTCACTGCCTTAACGGTCAAATCTGCAGCATAAAACAAACTCTGGTAAAAGGCAAAATTTTACGAGTATCACAGCGGTGAAATTGTTGATACCCAAAGTCTGCGCGGAGACGGTAAACTGGTCATTAATTAAACATTGATTCTTTATGGCAGTTGAAAAGAAAAACCTAAGCGTAAATAAGTGACAATTTCCGAACAACACATTCTGTTGTTTTGACCATAGGGCCGTCTTATTTAATGAGAGGGTTTACAGTGTGTATATAACCGGATTCGGTTCCGTTTCCGGTAAAAATCGGCCTCTATTTCCGCTTCCGTTTATTGAAACAACGAAAATTCGGTATTTTTATGTTCAAAATCAGATATAAAGCACGTAATACCTATATCTGGCAATTTTTCATTACGGATATGGTGCAATTGTTTGAAACGAAATGAAGTAATTATGAAATTCATAAAAAATGTAATATAAAAATTTTGATGCATTCGCCATTTTTTCTTTCGAATTTTTGAAAGACCGGTGAATATAAGCACATCGCACACCTCAATTGTGTTGGTAGAAAATAACACATTTTGGAAATGTTTATACTTCAATATCCGTTTTCTGTTTCCGTTATTTAAATCACTTTACATTCTATGTTTATATTGAAAGCGGACTTCGTAATGCCAGCTAACACGTTTTCTCGTACTATAACGATGCGAAAGAAATGGTTCGATTGGAGTCTTTTATGCAATCTTACACCAAATCATCCTACTGATAAAATGCCATGTTACGTCGCTGCCGTCCCAAAATTCCACAATAATATCATAACAGCTTGAGCTTTAGCGAGTGGAATTTTGAAATTTCTGTCATATTAACAACAGCAGGTGTTGGGATTTTGGAATTTCGGGATATTGTCTAGTAAGTGAAATTTTGATATTTCGCGATATGGGATTTCTGGATTTAGGGATGTGGACGCTAGTGGGATTTTGAACTTTGGGGTATGGCGGGGCCAAGGTATCGTCTGATGTATAATCGTGTCGATTAGCCCCCCCCCAAACGGTCAATAAAATCTTCATGTGATCCTATACCGGAATCCTTATGTTGCATAGAGACCCCGTGCAGTCTCCTGGCACACTGCTCACCATACGTCCAATATTCGCTGATTTGGTCGTAAAACAAGAACTAAGCCTACGCTATAAAGTCAAAGCCTATGTTTAATCCTATAAACCTAAACCTATTAAACCTAAAAACTAAACTAGGCCTAAAGTCTATCGTAAACCTAAAGCCTAAATCCTAAGCTTAAAACCTAAGCGTTTAGCGTAAGCTTAAGACTAAAGCCTATGTGTAAACCATACAGTAGGGGTTTTAACGAAATTGCGATTCCGGCTAAAATTCCTATAAAAGCTTTGGGTTCCGATTCCGACTGGTTGCTATTCTGATGCCGTATTACCGTTTTTTCGGTCATGATTTTTTAATGTGATTGAATTTTGATTTTGCCTGTTGTTTCGTTCGTTTGCATGTCTGTTTTTAGTAAGTATTCTCAGTTGTTTACTTGAGAAGCATCTAGCAGAGCAAATTATTCCGATAGATTTCAAATGTGACTGTATTTGAAAACTTTAATTTTTACCTTCAAACGAATATTAAGTAAATCTAAACTTAAAATAGTATTTCATAGCGGCAGGCAGGGATGTTAAGTAGCATCGCAAATTTTCAAATATGGCTCGATATTTAGTTCAATAAAATTCTTACGGCATTGGCAACAGCCCTCCAAAGAATTGGTTAATTTTCAAAAATTATGGGTACTGTTATGTACGGTTTAATAAGACTTCATAAATATTTGAAATACCAAAAATGCTTAACTGCAATTAAAATATTAGGCTCACTTGGTCCACTGCTCAGAAAATTGGCAAGACTCCAATAATATTATACGTTTTATCGTTATAATAGGTACAGTCATCTATACAAGAAATTTTTACTGGAACTGTGAACAATACAAAGAGGTATACTGCAACCAAAGTCAAAAGTCATACGATTTTACTTTTTAATACTAAAACTCAAACACCGATTCCAATTCCAGTCCCGACTAAAAAAGTTTAAGTCGAGGATAACCTGAAAGCCTAAAACCTGTCGATGCTAAAGACACCGCCAAAGTCTAAATGTATGTCCATTCCTGGTTTGCTTCTAGCACACATAAACCGGAGTCGTTTGTGGCAATTTCGTAATTACAAATCGAATCCGGACAGACAATCGCTACAGAACGCGATATTTTGGAACCGTAAAACTGTTCAGTGAATAGTAGTGGGTCAGGGATGGACTCTCCAAAAATCCATTTGAAGAGTCCCATAACTTACTAAGCCCACATTACATAATAAAGCAGTCAATACGCTGACGTTCATCAGACCGAATCAGCTGCATCATTAGAAAAACTAGGCGAAATTCAATCCGGCAAATTTAAAGTATTAATGGAAAACATTCTTAAACGCTGCTTGGTGTAAAAACACTCATTCATTGCAAAACCTTGGCCCTAAGCACGCCATTGATGATAACTAAAGTTTTTCTCTTTCTCTCAGGTCAATACATACAACTCAAAATAATCACACTGTCAGGTATGGTTAGTTGTCAGCTATTTACTTAGCTAGTGTACTTTTTTCGGACAATTTGATATTACGCCGCTAATGTAATAAGCATTTAGGCAAAAAAGCCTGTCATGCATGTAACGCGTATTTGCTTGACGATATGATTACTGTATTGCTCTCCCTATGCGTAGGTTTTGTTACTTGTTCCGCTGTGGTCTCACATAGTTGTTATTGAATTTGATGTTATTTTGGTTAAATTAAATTAAAGATCACGCACCAAAGTCAGGATATGCTGACAAGTTTCAAATAGCACGACGATCGTCTGTATTTTCTATTTTTGCTGAAAGATAAGACCTCAGGAAAAATAAAACTAGTGGAATTATATATAACCTAAATTTGAATTGTATCAATAAAAAAATTAATACCAGACCACAAGACTTAACTTAGTGCTCATAGTCTGCGCGGTACCAGCTGGCTATAAACCATCATTGGTTTCTTACTGTTGCAACAGATTAGTATTCGGCAGTATATTATGTGTAAAGAATGTTCAATGTTTTGGTAGGAAACTGTGGTTTGATGTATTTAACAAATTATTCGGAGATAGATGATTAAAAATAGCCTCACGAGAATGCAGAATTCCATCAGTTTGCACAATGCACAAGTGAATAGTTTAGGGCCGTAGCTAACTGCTATTCTAGGATCACCCATACCTTAATGAATTCGAACTATCTTGCTTACAGGAACGAAAATTTGTATTCCAAGTGTAATAGACCGTTAAATTAACTTTTTCCAATATAGGTTCGTCACTGTAAACTGCCATACAAATTTCGAATCTCCGATCTAAATTTAATAGAAAGCCAACTAGATTATAATAACGATAAAAGTTGTACTTTGGTAATAAAGATTTAGACAGCGTTGGTCAAGAGCGAGATGTAAGGTAAAACATATTGTGTAGTGGTAAAAACTATTCCCGAGCAGGCCGTGAACATAAATTGGTTTGTTAATTTTTGCAGATTGTTACCATTTGAGCCATCATTAATACTGCGTTATTGTATAATATTGATTATGCTGCGAAGAAAACCAACTCGAATTGAATTGCGTGAGGAAGATATTGCTGAGCTTGATCTTGCCGCCGAACAGTGGAATGCCGAAAAAACTGCTTCGGGTGCCACAGGTAATGGCAGCAAAGCCAATGCCAAACCGCCACAACCTGGACCGTCGGTGCCTCCGAACGCGCTAGACGAATCCGGCAAAATTCGCAGTGAGGTTATTCATGCACGTGTTGGATATGATCCATCGCCAGTTTACGAAGACCAGTCCAATCCTGGCACAGTTTTGAGATGACGAGTAAGGTAAGTAACGTCTAATTTTAGTTTTATAAGATCTTGATATAAAAGCGAAGTTTTAGCTAGAGCTAATGCTGGTGTTTCTGTTTCATAGCTTGGTGGTTTTGAAGTTGCGCAGGTTTTAATATCAGCTCTTAGTGAAGTTGCAAGTTTTGAATCCTACATACGTGTAGTGTACTATTATTTAATAAAACAAAATACTGAGGTTTAATTGAAAATTTACAAATTAAGGCAGCCCAAGTTTGTCAGACAGAAGTACCAAGGTTATGACCTTATTGATTTGCTGTTGGCATGGGATTCCACGTTTCATTCTGATTGTTGTAGAAATTAATTATTTGGTTGTTTGCTTTTTATTGATCCGAGATTATACAACGTTCGATTTCAGGCCAATGTAAAGAACGGGCCCGTAACGGTAGTATAGCATGTTTGTGAGCTTAAGCCATAAACTGACTCGATTACAGTAGCGCAGAAAAGTGTTCCGCCACTCAACTTTATATGCGACAAATTAACAATTGCTGGTTAAGGAACACAACTCGAATAAATAATGTGTTATGCATGTATTGAAAACTTAATGCATACCGATGTCGCATTTCAAATGCTAATTCAATATAATATATGTTCACGACGCGAGAACGGCCATAGATATGTCTTGCTTTTAGGTTTGTTGGTCCAAATGTGGAAAGTTGAGCTGGTTGGAACAATTTCAAAAGACCACAAAATGAATGTCCAAATGTTGTATGTCGTTTGGAATGCCGGCATATTGAGCAGTGGTGAAAGTTATCAAGACTTTGTGTTTCGCCCCGTTTGAACAAGTAAACCGATCACATTAACGTTTTCGGATGCGTGTTATCAACACTCTGGTTTTGATGGTATTTTTGTATGAAACTTCAAAATGTTAATTTTGTGTCAACGCAACAAGAAACGCCAAATTTCCCCTTCATATCAAGTATTCGCATTGGTTGAGTCGGCAACTATAACTGCTAGTGTTTACCCAACCAAATAGTTCCGTGATTAAAGTATTTACTTAACTTAAGTACGCCTTTCGAAATATTTAATTGGCGATAAGTTGGTAAGCAAATACGTGGGCTAACGTTACACTAGGTATTGTTTGGGAAATCCTGTCATTGTCTTTCTAATAACGAGCATTAAAACATATAAGTGCTCGAAGAATAATAGTCCAACACATTAACTGAACCCTGTTATAATGAACGCGTCCTTCAAGTTTTGCTAGTTTCTTGGACAGACCTTCTGTACACTGGAAAGTATTGAATTTGGAGAAAATTATTCAGTTTTGGTTTACTCGTTTCTCATTTGACTATTTACTATTTTGTATAATAACTAATTTCAAGCCAGAATTCGAATCACAGTCTCACGGGTCGTAGGCATTTATTATCACCGGGTCGCAGGCATTAATTAATGCGGACTTTATTTACATTTTTCTTATATAATTATGACAAAGTTTAGTAAAATAATTTCTTGTGCATAGTTTATTGAGCACCTATGAGTTTTTTTGTGGGCGATAGATACTTTACGTGTTTCGGCGGCGTTGGATTTGAAAGTTTGGCTTTCGGGTTGTTTTGTGTATGCAGCTGCAAATGTATAAGGGGTGTGTGACCGAATGATTACTGACTACAAAATGCACGATAGCTGAGGAATCTCAACTTGCAATCCAATAGTTGGCCGCAGTAACCACTCGAGTTGGCTAAAAAGTTATATACCTTAGAAATCTGTTTTGATGATTGAGGCGATATTCATAACCAGGTTTTTTCGCATGCTATGCATGCAAACGTGTTATCGATTTGTATTAAACTGTACTTGGTTTAAATTTTCAGTTTGCACTATCACACTGCTCCATGCTGTATGGCTGCGTTCCGACCGCAAAATAGCTCAATTAATAGGTTTTGTAAATTTATTTATCCCAAAAATACCGGACAGCGTCATCAATCCGTTGGTTTCACGTCTCGGTCCCCGCTGAAGAAATACAAAGTCACTCCACGAGGTGGGGCATCATCGGAAAAATGGCTCCAGCGGCAAACTAAAGACCCGTATGTTCGTGCACGAAATGAACATAATTATAGGGCCCGAAGTGCGTTTAAGCTGATTGAAATCGATGATAAGTATCAGTTAATGCGGTTTGGAAGTGTTGTTTTGGATCTTGGCGGCTCTCCGGGGTCGTGGGCGCAAGTGGCTGTCGAGCGAACAAATTCTGATGGACGGGTCGGTAAGTGTTGTTGTAGGGCCGTTACTATGGGGTTGGCAGGTAGAGACGCCCGTTTCTCAATACAACTTAGTGTTCCTCGAGTTGTCGAGGCTTTTGATTACGTACAACCTAAGAACATTATTTCATAAGTTTTCTTTGACTCATTATAATACCTATTCACGTTCATTATTAAGAATTATATTTTAGTTTAGGGTGATGGGCTTGGATTTTTAAGTGTTCAGCAATGTGATATTAACTGTTGCTGTTCGAATTTTTTGATATTTGTAGTTGAGCCTTTAGTGCCCGTGAGCATTTTCTTCATTGATTCCGTTATGTATGTTACATTGGCCAATGTAAAGAACAGGGCAGAGCAGTATTATAAGCATATTCCTAAGCCTAAACCTAAGCGTAAGAATGAGCATATACCTAAGCCTAAGCCAAGCAAAAAATAGTCTAAAGCTTAAGCTTACTCTTTTTATACGACTAACGGTTTATGTATGCGACTGCGACGTAAATATAAAATTAATTTATGGTACAGATATGTTCGGGTGTCTTAGTTGCCCCCTCCGTATTGGTAAGCAGGCTGCGGCGTCTATCGCTGCAGGAAACATGCCAGATTCAAAAACAGTTTAAATATAACCAGGCAGATGTGATCATTTTTATGAGTTCGGAATGTTGGGAGAACTGCATATTGCATTGCGGTATTGGTTTGTTACTTGCGACCATGTATAGCTGAGGGGCGGGCGGTTTTTCCCCGGGACTGCGATGGTATAAGTTTAAGCTTTAGACTGGATTTTTTTGCTGAGGTCTAGGGCTAGGCTTAGCCACAGAATTATTCTTACACCGAGGCTTAGGAGTATGATTTTACTGCAGCTAGGCTTAACATCTATACGTGGGCCGTTGTTTGTTGCAGATGGCAAAAAGCAAGGTATGGTAGTAACCGTTGACAAAGATCTCATGTTTCCAATTCCAGGCGCTACAGTTCTTGAACAGTGTGATTTTACTGTGGCAAAAACGCGACAAAAAATCATGGGTTGTTTTGGAGACGACCCTCGGGTTAATGTTGTACTCTCCGATATGGCTCCTGCATCGTCTGGTTCGAAAGATACCGATCATTACCGAATCATGAAGCTTGTATACGCTGCACTTGGGTTCTCGTGTAGCATTTTAGTACCGAAAAATGGACATTTTGTTGCGAAAGTGCTTGCCGGATCCGAATTGGAAGGTTTCAGGACGGAGCTGGAAAAACGGTTCGAAACAGTCAAGTTTGTAAAACCGGACGCCAGTCGTGATGATTCTACAGAGATGTTCGTCGTTGCGACTGGGTTTAATCAGGAATGAGCACCGGTGCTGCTGAAAACAGGTCAACCGGGACCGCGTTTTTTTACTCGACCATCATCTCTCTCGATCAACAGTCAAATGTAGCGTGAATTAATTTCCCCGAACTGGAATAATTCATACTTGCGCTGCTGAAATTGTGAAGAAACAAGTAAAATACACTTTTTACTGATTTTTGACTAATTTAGTTTTGCGTATACCCCCAGTAAAAGACAACACAAAATGAACTAATTACTGTTAGTCAAATGAGGTGATGGCCGAATGACAGTAAACTACGGGTACATCGCTTGCCTATAAGGAACCTGTTGAGGAAAAGGGGTATGTCCTCACATGCGGATTGCTTCTTTTCTACTTCATACAATACCCCCGCAACTGAAAAGTGAGCTGGCCTCTTTTACTTATACAATCGTGCGATTGGCCCATGTATAGAACAGGGCCGGATCGTTTTTCCTGTGGTGCTATAATGGAGTCAGTTTAAGCTTTAGACTAACTTTTTGCTTAGGCTTAAGATAACGATAAAGAATAGGCTCATCGTTACGCTTTGGCTTATATTTAGGCTTAGGCTTAGGAATATGCTTATACTACTGTTCCGGTTCTGTTCTATAGATAGGCCGTGACATGTACAAAGCACATTGCTTAGTTATGTTGTCAGGTTGCCCTTGAACCAGCTGCAATTTAAATGAATTGCGGTGGGGGACGAATATAAAAAGTATTTATGAACTGATATCTCCCCTGTGGACTCGAGTTTTTTAAATCAGGGTTTGTCAATTCAATTTCGAGTATAGTATTTGACTTGTTTTTTGGAACCAGTATTTGCTAATTATTGTTTTTAATACGTCATAATTCGTCTGAGGTTCGTCTGATATTGATTTGCTCAATATTATCTCAACCAAGGTTTAACCGGATATCCGCTTTCGAGTTTATTTGGGTAACTCACTGAAAAATAGTGTTTTCTTAGGGGAATTCGTTATTTTTTCGCGACCTCGGCCCACGAGTTCGTGGTTAGATGGTTGTTCGCTTTGGTTTTAATTTACATATGCACGTACTGTGCTTTAATTGCAGTAATTTGTAGTATGAAGCGGCATTGTTTGGCGAAGATATTTTTGACAGCGATTATAGATTTGGCACCGAACTATATAAAATTAGCATATGACATTATAAAAGGTTGTTTTGTTTTATGCTAATTTTCTGCTAAATTTCGGAATTTCTTTCCTGAAAATTGTAACAAAAGTAAAACAGAACGCGCGAAACATAAATTTTTCAAAATTATGCAAAATTTTACTACTGAAATTGCCGGAACTTCCGGCAAAAATTCTGCCGGAGCCTGAGGCCGATGGCTGTACCTTGTCAGATAGTCATGCTACCTCTGTCGCTTTTATTTTCTTAAATAGAGCATCATTCTGATCCATGTATAGTACAGGGCCGGAACTTTTTCCAGCCGGACTGTAGTAGGGTAAGGCTAAGCTTTAGGCTAATTTTTTGCTTAGGCTTAAGTATAGGCTCGTTCATACGCTTAGACTTAGGCTTTAGATTTAGGAATAGGCGTAGACTACTGTTCCGGTCCTGTTCTATACATTGACCATGATTCTTATGCATTTTGCCCTCACATTTAAGGCTAATCCCTCTGGCTAGGCTTCAGCTCGGGTTTAGGCTTAAGTTTAGGTTTTGGTGCAGACTTGGCAATAGCTTAGGCTTAAGAAAGCCATTTCCTGAAACTATAAGTCTAAGCTTGCGGTGAGAAAGTGTACAAGAGCTAAGATCTTTGCCAAAAATGACGGAGAGTTTTACAGGACCTATACGAATGGTGACGTGTAAAAACTATATGACATAGTTAGTTAGCACCACAAACTTTTTACGAAATAATATTTCTTCAAAAATGTTACTTAACCGGCTGAATATTCACTGCAAAAAAGTGGTGAGTCAAATTGACTCTCTCCGAAATAGGCTTTTCCTGACTACACAAACTGAGTCAAAATTCGATTCCGCCATAGTCAAATTCAGTCGAATTTGACACAGGCAGAGTCGAATTTTGACTCAGTTTGTGTAGTCAGAACAAGCCTATTTTGGAAAGAGAGTCAGACCTGCAATTGTTCTTGTAGAAATATAAAAACGATTAAAACATATTATGTAGTAGATGCGATTACAATCCGTATACTTAATTTTTAGTTGTTTTTGCTAAGAAGTTTTTACTATTTATGCTTTTGTTCTGCTTTAATAGTTTACATGGTACCGCAGAGATTTATAATAGTAAATTTTTCATGACGACTATGATAATTGAGTGATTCGTTCCAATGGAGGGCTAACAAAGCTTGCAATTTTTACGGTGTAATTTGTTACTGATTAGTGGCATAAATGTTTAACATAATGCTGTGAATGGGGCTGTGAGCACCTCCCGTACCAGAGACAGTTCAGGACTCGATTTACAACGGCACTGGGGTCAGTCATTTGGCTACTTTAACCCAGTGTTAATAAATAACGTGTTCGAGCTTTGGCGTTTGCTTGCAACTTGCATGCATAAGAGATTTCAGTTGTTAAAATATTTTATGGCAAGCTATATTTTGAAGGTTTTTTGCAGTTTTTGTCATGGATACAGAGTAAATATATATAAAAAAAATTAATTTTACTATAAATAAAACAACATAGAAAATTGGTCAATATTCTTTTCGAACTCAACTATGTGGAGTTCTAGAAAATTTACAGGTTATAAAGCTTGTCAATTTTCGGCCCATGTATATATCAGCGCGGACCTGTTTCCTCAGGACTGCTTTAAGGTTGAATTTTAAACCAATTTTTGATTAGGCTTACGCCGCTAGGTATAGGCTATGACTTAGAAATGTGTTTATAGGACAACTTCTGAGGCCCTGATTTTTACAGTGGGCGAATTTTTAACGAAAACTTAGTAGCATACTTGAGCTTGTCCAACTTCAAAGAGAGAAGAGAAAGAGGGCATATATATCCCACCCTTAATTTTGGAGACAGCAAGAAAGGCATTTTTAACAGGCTTTTTAGTAACCTGGTTTGTAACGGTCATCATTGTGGATTAAGTTGCATCCTCCCGAACTAAAATCCGGCCACGTCTCTGTTTGCTATGTTTCCTCATATTTTGTAAACATAGACAGACTAAGGACAATTTGACAAATCTCGAAAATTAAGCCTGAGAAATTCTGAGATTACCAGCCTTGATCCATGTACCAAACCAACTGCAAATGTACTAGAAAAGAGTAGATAAGGGCAAAAGTGTGCAACTCTTGGGGTCCCGCATGGTTCAAATATTCCGCCGGGCGTTGAATTTTAAACCGACTCCCCATTGTATAGAGGGGGTCGCTATCACATGGATAGCCGCAAATTAAACTTTAAGATGAGCATGTTCGACGCTGCATATACGTTAAGGTGTCATGGTTGGCATCGATTGTACCCCTCCTCAAAATAAAGAAGGGTAGAGCAAAAACGCAGCGCGTGCCGGGTGCATTCTTTTCTGCACAGAATATACCCAGTTGCATACTCTTGTTTAAAGTAATTCATTATTCACTCTTGGTACTAGTGGTATAAAGCACATTGAAAACAACATGTCGCAAAACCATGTTCATTAATAAAATTAACCAATAAGTGTATGCAATTATTGAAGCTTTTCCGTCGTCCTATGAAAGTATACTCCAAACAAGCCTAAGCCTATGCGTTTGAAAGAAATTCAAAACGTAAAGCCTAAGCAAAAATTGTAGTCTAAAATCTAAGTTCACTCATTGGCAGTCTCAATAGAAAATGGGACGACCCAAACGTAACATGGGCTAACAAATATATATGTTGCTTCATGGCGGTGCCCACCAATTCCGTAGGTCGGCCATATCACCGCTGGCCCATGTTATTTTAAGGGGCGTTCATGCTTCTGGTGGGCCTATAAAAGAGTAGGTTTAGATTCTAGATTTCATTTTTTGCTTAGGCTTAGGCTTAGGCTTTAGAATACGCTTTTGCAACGCTTAGGCTTAGGCTTAGGAATATGCTTAATCTACTGTTATATCCCGTAAAGTAACATTGGCCTCACTGTCCATAGTTTGCTCTCTATCCATTACGCCAAATTGATAGATTCCATGGTTGCCATATCATCTCTCGATATTGCGGTTCCATTTCCAACCGCAGCCGCTGTCCTCGAAAGACGTCCAGGCTCATGAACAGGATCGGATACTTGGTGGTCTTTTTGAGAACTACGTCCAGTGGAACCGAAATTGGCGTTTTCGGTTGAAGAAATATGCTGAACCCGAATTGTAGAAAAACAATGCGCGCAAGCACGAGCGATTGGAACAATGAGAGCGTCGGTGAAAAGTTGACACAACTGAAATGAAAGAAAGATTTGGTGACAAGAGTTTTCGCGTTCGTTTCAACGCTGAGATTCAACGTCAAGTTGGACTGCATTTGAGTTTTCGCGAGAGCCGTTTTTTGCTGGATTTTTTTCAAAATTTCGTATCAATAAATGATTGAAAATGATAACTGATTAAAACGCAGCCAATTGTGCTTCAAGGTAATTTAGAGCAAACGTAGAGATAAAAATTACCGAAATGAATAGTTTAATTTTGGAAAATATAGCAATCGCAACTGTGACGGCATTGCGATACACTGGTGATGCGACGACAGGCCGTACAGCACCAGGACGCTGGACGCCACTAAGCGTCCGCAAGAAGTATATTGCAAACTACGGCCAATGTAAAGAACAGGTGCGGAACAGTATTATAAGCTTATTCCTAAGCCTAAGGTTAAGCCTAAGCCTAAGCGTAAGAATAAGCATATTGCTAAGCCTAAGCCTAAGCCAAGCCAAAAAAACTAGTCTAAAGCTTAAGCTAACTCTTTTCTAGTCCCATAAAAAACCGTTCCGCCTCTGATCTTTACATGGGCCAAACCACTAAGGTAGCGTTTATACTTTTTGCGATTTTAGTGACGTTCAGCGTCGTCATGTACTGTACGGTACTGTACGGCAGCCTACATGATTTGTCGTCTTGTGCCGTACGACAGTACTGCGTGACCGTTAAGATAGCGCATTACTTGTCGTGCGGCAACGGACGCTGTCGTGCGGCAACGGACGCTGTCGTGCGGCAACGGACGCTGTCGTGCGGCAACGGACGCTGTCGTGCGGCAACGGACGCTGTCGTGCGGCAACGGACGCTGTCGTGCGGCAACGGACGCTGTCGTGCGGCAACGGACGCTGTCGTGCGGCAACGGACGCTGTCGTGCGGCAACGGACGCTGTCGTGCGGCAACGGACGCTGTCGTGCGGCAACGGACGCTGTCGTGCGGCAACGGACGCTGTCGTGCGGCAACGGACGCTGTCGTGCGGCAACGGACGCTGTCGTGCGGCAACGGACGCTGTCGTGCGGCAACGGACGCTGTCGTGCGGCAACGGACGCTGTCGTGCGGCAACGGACGCTGTCGTGCGGCAACGGACGCTGTCGTGCGGCAACGGACGCTGCCGTGCGTCATGTCAACAAAACACTTTGTGTGACACGCGGTGCCGAACGCTTTTGCACGCTGGCGTACGCCACCGAGCATGACGTTATTAATTTGCTTCCATTTGTGACGTACGGCAGGTCGTGCAGCGGCGATCGGCGGCTTCCGCTGACCGGTTGCAGCAGACAGCGGCCCTCGACAAGTATACCCAGCGGCCGTTCTTACTTGTCCAATACAACGATACTGTATTCGCTGGCATTGAACTGTTGGTTTGAAGCACCAAATACTGCAGCACGAACACATCGCCATTGTGATACCCCAGAAGATTGCTGCTGGAATGCCAACGATCAACGATAAAATTTTGTACGTCCAGTGTTTGACAACGGTGAAAACCTGAAAATAATTTATATTATTAAAGCTGGAATGCTCCACATACGTATTTTGGGCATCGTTCGAGCGTTGAACAAACATTCATATAGACATAGTTTATACTAGTCTGACAGCTTTGCGCAATGCGCAAAAGTTAGCAAAACCACAAAAATTTCTTTGCAAATTTTCTTTTCATAGAACAATCACGTGTATTTCTTAAGAAATTATTGTAAACAAAGTAATGCTGGAAAGTTGCCCAAAATATGGATGTGGATCGTTCCAACTTTAATATATAGATTAACGCAATTTTATGCGTATGCAAAACGAAAACATTAAGGCGCCAATATGGTTTTTGCGACGGTTTCAAAACCGTATTGAACATATGCAAAACACATCGCATTGCGAAAATTACACATGCGTGCAGCTACATTTACTACTAAATTTTCTAGACAGTAATTGAAAATTTTTTCTATCAACCCTTTTTTTGCATGAATATTTTCTGACCTTTGGTGTCTCAGATGAGCGGCCTTACCGTCACCGCTCGGGTAAGCACTTTAACTTCAAATACTTGACGTTTGAGTTGGGTTGGTTGTAGTTTCCCTTGTGCTGAGAAATGTTAAGCAAAATAGCTGACCCTCAGACAATGCATGAAATGTGCTATTCTTATCGGAAACAGAGGTGCATACAAGAAAATGGATTGATGGAAAATATCCCTTTGAAATTTCACGGCAATCAAAAAAGAATTTAGAGTCAATCATCAGAGTCGTAGAAGTCAATAAAATTTCTATTGCAAGATTATATCCTACGGAAGGCCGGAGTGCCACTCTTGGATCTGCCACTGCTTCGGAAAAGAAATTCTGGCTACGTGCCTGATCGGTAATGCAAATTTCACAATATTCGTACATCAGGTTACTTTTGAAAGGGTAGTGTGATGGACACTGAAGCTTTTTCGGCTTCACTGTTCATTCCTAGTGTACGCATGATATTGGGCAATTTGCTTAACCATATCGAATGTTTTTCAAATCGTTATACAGTGGTTCAAAGATAGCAAAAATAAATGAATTTGAAATTTTATTTCAACTTTTTAATTTTTAATTTCATAAAAAATTCGAACTGATTTTAAGACATTTTTACTTAAACATTCAACTTTTTAATGGTAGAAGCAGAACGCAGTAAACTTACATCGTAGCTTAATTCCCAAACCAGATTAAAACTGTGCATATTTGGATCCGGTTCTGCGAAAATGTCGGAAAAGTCGATCTGAAAGCATAAAATATGGTTCATGTTAATCATAAGGGCATACCCATCTGGGAGACAACGGGACTGGGGGAGTTATAGAGACTGGAAAGCTTAGGCTTATATATCGGCTTAAGCTAACGTTTAAATTTTAGGTTTAGGCGTAGGTTTAACTTAGGCTTAAGCAGGCCCTATTGTTAACAAGGGTCTAAAATACACTACCGTGACAAAATCGGAAAGGTATCCGGTTTATGGTGTCGGACATCGAATCTAACCGGTTCCACTGCTTCTGTAATAGATATACCGCGTATCGCCCAATGGCAGATCTATAATACAATGTTTACTTTGAGGAGCGTGCCGTTTATCTGTCCGACTCCAACAGGATAAGCCGAAGGTTTAGACTACTTTTTTGCTTATGCTTAGAAATATGCTTATACTATCGCTACGCCTGTCAACGGAACAATTATCCCAAACAAGTGTAACTTTAAACATATCTGTTCGCTATATCCGTTTCATTCATCCTAGGGCCCATATACCTACTCAAATGCGTATAGAACCTATCATCAGTTAGCGATAGGTTTGCAAACTGACGAACATTTGCAATTGCAGATCTCAAAATTTGTACAGAAGTAGAGCAAATCAAACGCGAATAATGTGCTGAATTTCCAACCACACCGCTTGCTGGTTCCAAAGGTACAGGACCTATCACCAATATGGCGATAGGTGCTACACAAATTGGAGAATACGGGCTTAGGCCTTGAAAGCCAAATGCTAAGATCCAACCTTAAGCCTTGTAGTAGTCTTACCGTTATAAACTCGTCATTGATTCGCTTTGGATCCCGGTTGATTAAGTCAATCGTTGGTTGATGTTGTGGTTGTTTCGGTTTGTCTCTCGCAACATATTTTTCACCAGTGTCTTTTTTCATTATTTTACTTTTTATATTATTTATTATTTGTTTCTTTTGTTGTTGTTGTTGTTGTTGTTGTTGTTGTTGTTGCGGTTGACTGCTGGCACCTGTAGTACTTGATATATCTGGCGACTCTGCAGATTCGTCGCTTGGCATTGTGTTTTGGTTCGATTCAAATTTATACGGTTTATATTTAGTAAAGATCTATTACTATTAGAAACCGAGAAATTTTACAATCAACACGTGCTGTTTATACGATTTCAAAACCTAGAATTATTTAATTCTGAAATCAGTTTTATTTTTTCAGTCCAACCCAAAATTAAATGCATCCCCAAAGCTAAATCTAAGCCTTATCGTACGCTTGAGCCTAAACCTAGCCACAAGCTCAATTCTAGATATGTCGGGGCTCGCACAGGTCCGTAGTCAGCTCGGTTTTCTTGGGGTATAAACCTTTCTTAGAAGGGACATAAAGGGGTTTCGATGACTCACAAGTATGGTTGGGCACGGAAGAAAGTATTTTGGGAGTTTTGTCAAAACATTTAGCCGCTGGTAAACACGCCAGCCCACGTCGAATATCGTGTGAATTTGTCAATTTCACCTCTCACGTCTCAAAAATATTAATAACGAAAAATCACAACAAATACATTAAGTGACCGCAAATAAAACCGAGAAATTATTTACTTTTTTCAATTTCAATGAAAAATATGATTTTTCACTCGAATTTTAGAATTAAAAATGTAAAAAAAGTTACGCTGTGTTTTATAACAAATATGAAATTCAATCATTTTGTGTAAAATCATTTGAAACTCGAAATATCTGGAGCACAGGGGGTAGAACTCAGAAATTCTGAACGAATAAAAAGATTCACTTTTATGGGTTTGAAAAGCTTTAAATGCCAAAAAATTTCCAGTTCGCTATGGACGATCGCTCGCTAGAACATTAAATAATTGTTAATGGCTTAACGAAATGAAATCGTAGCTAGAAAACTAAACTCGATTAGATAAAATGTTGACAGAGGGTACGAATTGCATAAATTGCACTTGCAATAAAGTGTTCCCTGTGAAACTTGGAACTTCCGTCAAAAATTCCACAAAGCTGCATTAATAGTTTTTTTCCTGTTGTGAAATTATATGTCACAATTACATATTACTAGTCAACATGGTTGCAACTAAAATATTCTTCACAAAACTTTTTAAGAATGTGTTCTAATTTGCATATATATGCTGTCTCTTGTTTATATATAAAACAATCATTACAACAGCAGGAACTCTGACCAAAATACGTATGTGGGGCGTTCCAGTTTTAATAATGCAGATATATACGCGTACTAGTTAAAGTAAGATGTACAATTTGAAACGCCAAGATCGCCGTCTGGCGTCACACGGCACCGGAAGTCAAAACCTTTCGTTTACAAAATGATACACTGTACCGTTGGGAACAGCGTTGGTCGACGTCGGACGGCAGTGGACAGCGCCGGACGAGGTCGGACGGCAGTGGACAGCGCCGGACGAGGTCGGACGGCAGTGGACAGCGCCGGACGAGGTCGGACGGCAGTGGACAGCGCCGGACGAGGTCGGACGGCAGTGGACAGCGCCGGACGAGGTCGGACGGCAGTGGACAGCGCCGGACGAGGTCGGACGGCAGTGGACAGCGCCGGACGAGGTCGGACGGCAGTGGACAGCGCCGGACGAGGTCGGACGGCAGTGGACAGCGCCGGACGACAACGGACGGCGCCGTTGGAGATTAAAATAGTCGAACAGTGTAGCATCAACTTTATTGCAGCAAACAATTAAGTATATTTTATAGACATATAGTAAACTGGATCAGTCCCGTCAACTAGGAACTGTCGTCAAATGTCCGTAAAAACAAAAACGACTCGGACTCTTAATAGGCCGACAGGTAAATCGATTAGCAAATGGCATAGCGATAAAACTGGCCACAATATAGGATTTTAAGTTTTGTAGGTTTGACTGAGTGTCGGTGCTTTTAAGTACGCATTTTAATATTCCCAGATAATCAATAGTTGCAGTAGTGTGTGCCAATTTTGGGCTGGTTTACGGTAACCTTAAAATGGCACAGTTTACACCTACAAGGGTTGCCAATTCTATCAAAAATTCCGACTCGTAAAGTTATGTCTCCTTCTCTTGACATAAGTCCAACATCGACTTGAGTCCGAGGTCGATTTAAGCCATGTCGCTGCAACAAAGGCAATGTTGCAAAATTACTGTAGGATTTCTATACACTCAGCCAGCTAAGTTTTATTGTCGATTAGCTAGAAAATGTATACTTTAAAGTGGAAAAAGTGTAATTTTTGTAAAGTTGTAAACAATTGACAGGCGGAGGTACTAAATATGGACCTCCCTAGGAATTTAATAAAAAGTTTATTTTATAGGCTTCGACGCGATCAGTTCAACGATGCCATTTTTAGCACTGCAGGATCCCCAATTCAATCGTTATGTCGTTTTAAATTTTAACTTTTTACCATACAAAACGTGTACAAACAGCAATCAAATTTGTGCAAGGAATAAACCTGGTTAAACTTATACTTTACAAACATGTGATTGATAAATACTTCCTGTTCTAATCTGTGCGTGTTTGCACTATAATTTCGAAGGCCTTAACTTCTGAACCGTTGCTCATGCAGCCATAAAAATGGTGCCGTTGAATTCAGCTCTTCGAGATCTATAGGATGAACCACTGTTTGTCAAACTCCTAGGGGGGTCCAGATTCCGTACCCCCGTCGAATTGACGTACCGTCGACTTGACTAAAATTATTCTATCGTTCGAAAGGTAACGAACAGATCTGTAACGCCAACTTAGCGTGGTTACACAAGTCCCGTCTCCACCCTAGACACAAACACAGGGCCCATCAGCAAAGCATAATCTGTCTAAAATTCATTATTCATATAAGGTTTTTAGTAAAAAAATCACTTTTAAAACTAGAATTTTAGTAAAATTTTGACTAAAAGTTGAATATTGTCAAATGACAACGCGTCATATATTCATTGGAAAACATACAAAAAATATGTGATATGCGCGCTATATGTTGATGCCTGAAATTTCTAAAGTGATAAAGGATAAGTATACTTTTGACGGTAAATCTGCGTGATCCGAGCTGACAAAAAAATTTCTCGATGCCTAAATCGGGCCCGTAGCCAAGGAGTAGCCGGGGGCAGAGGGATCAGCCCCCCTTGGAAAAGTACTAGTTCCACTTGGATAGTTTCAACCTTGCTTGTAAGTCAACGAAAACCCTTGTATGCCTGTCCTGAAAATTTTTAGCCCGGCCGTCCGGGCAAGGCGAGCTGGCTGCGAGCCTGAACCTTATAAGTTTAGAAAATTCAAGTTAAATACCTCAAATATCGGATCGCGTTTTGATCTTTTTTACAAATTATCTGACTGCAGCTAAAACGATCAAAGTTTAACTTTTGAGAGGCGTAAGAAGTGAAGCATATTCCTATGCCTAAGCATAGCCTAAAGTATCTGACCTCAGTGTAAGGATAAGCATCAGTCCAGCTTAGGACTAAACTTATCCGTACACTGTAAATACCAGTGAACTGATTTTAACTCAGAATGAGTTGAATGCTCTCAACAGTCTGAGCACTAAATTAGTTCTTTAAGAACTCAGAATTCTCAATTGAATGTAGTTATTCTGAGTTTAGTAATCAACTCACGCGGAAATAAATCAGCGCAGAGTGAGTTAATATTTACTTTTATTAACTCAGAAACACCCCGAAATAGCTAATTCTCTATCTGAGTTGATTAATCAACTCATTGGAATTTAAAGTATAAGGAAAAATATTTAGTCTAAAGCTTAGCGTAACTGTTTAAGCAGTGCCGAAGCTAACGTCCTTCAGACTCAACAAGTCTTTGGTCACGCTGCACTGCCAAAAATGGTGAGTCAAATTGACACTCTCTGAAATGGACTTTTCTTGACTACCTAACTGAGTCAAAATTCGACCTCGCCAGAGTCAAATTGAGTTGAAGTTGACTCTGGCGGAGTCAAATTTTGACTCAGTTTGTGTAGTCAGGAAAAGCCTACTTCAGAGAGAGTCAATTTCACTCATCATTTTTTGCAGTATGGTACAAAAATTGGTGTAAAAGTCTGATAACCTTCAAACTCTCTAAAACCTCGAATTGGCAAAGGTACACAAAATAAGTTTGACCAGATTAATAATTAGATTACTTATTACTAATGAATAGGGCATCCGAGGAACGACTCACGAGCCTCCAGAAAGAACAAGAGGTCCCGGTGAATCACACAGTACCTTATCAATCCTTCAGGGGCCTGATTCGGTCTTATAGAAGCCTCACCAGGCGCAACTTCCAAGTTGTATAAATGTTTCCGTAAACGAATCCATTTGAAAACAAACATTAATATTGTGATTTTCAAAAATACCGTAAGCTTCTCGTTCGCTCTGCTGGCCCATGTAAAGATCAGGGGTGGAACATTTTCTTGTGGGACTAGAAAAGAGTAAGCTTACGCTTTAGTCTAATTTTTTTGCTTGGCTTAGGCTTTAGGTTTAGGCTTAGGAATAAACTCATTCTTACGCTTATGCTTAGGGTTAGGCTTAGGCTTAGGCTTAAGAATATGCTTATAATACTGTTTCGACCCTGTTTTTTACATTGGCCGCTCTGCTCACAATGTGTCATCTAAATATCTTGTGATCGTCCATAAATTCTCTATTAAACCTGTAAATTCACCTGCCGTAAATTTCTGATTAACCGACTGCCGACACCCCGCCAAAGTGTAATAATCGTTGTTGTGCCTCTTAAGGCCCTCGATGGCTCATAGAGAGACCTGCAAGGCGCAGCCCCGACCCTGTACATCGGAATCAAGCGGCAAAACGGCATGTCCCTGTAACTAACATACGCTGTGACAATCTTTCCTTAGACAAACTAATTTTCTACGGCGTGTTTGAGAGCGCTTTCCAGATGCCAAACATTATATTAATAGAAACCGGAGCTTGGAACTGTGTACAGCCTGTAATTTATTACTGAATGCACGTTTGGAAAAATTTAGAAATATATGACTGTTTTTAAAAGATTAAAATTTAAAATAAACATGATGGTAGCGAAACCTGTTCAAGCCTCTATGACTAATATACGTTAGAACAAGCCGTTGACCAGTTGAGCAAATACAGGGGTACCACAATTTAGGTTCCAAAAATGGGCCCATGTAAAGATCAGGGGCCGGATCGTTTTTCTGTGGGACTGCAATAGAGTAAGCTTAAGCTTTAGACTAATTTTTGTTGCTTGGCTTAGGCTTAGGCTTAGGAATATGCTCATTCTTACGCTTAGGTTTAGGCTTAGGCTTAGGAATAGGCTCATTTTTACGCTTAGGCTTAGGCTTATGCTTAGGCTTAGGCTTAGGCTTAGGCTTAGGCTTAGGCTTAGGCTTAGGCTTAGGCTTAGGCTTAGGCTTAGGCTTAGGCTTAGGCTTAGGAATATGCTCATTCTTACACTTAGGTTTAGGCTTAGGCTTAGGAATAGGCTCATTCGTACGCTTAGGCTTAGGCTTATGCTTAGGAATATGCTTATAATGCTGTTCCGCCCCTGTTTACATTGGTCTTGACTTTTAACTCGACAATGGAAATTTCACTAAAACAGCTAAGTTTTGACTAAATAGCATTTTGAAGGTGGTAAAATTAATTTTAATAAGAAATTAAGTATATATAAATTTGATGAAATTCTAACGCTATTAGCACTGATTATTAATATTAATATTTTTCATTTTTGTTGTCATAAAATAAAAAATCTTAAAGTAAGACAGACTAAAAAAATATCACAATAAAGACACCCATCAACTGCTATACTTCACATGACCCCCATACAGATTTGTAACCAGAATTTCATTATGACAGGGTATACACTTCTTGTAAACATTTCTAATGACCAAGCGTAGCGACGGGAAATATGAATAACCTTTCACATTCAGCAGATTATTCGAAACCCCCTTAAAAATGTCTTTTATCTCTTAAAATTCCTGGGGGTAAATCCCACGAATCCCCTTGGCCAGTTCCTGTTGATCGCGTTGTAAGAATTTGTATTTAAAAATATTTCAGTTCACACCGCTGTCATCTTTTTTCTTCTGTCGAATCAATAGATGTCAAGGACTGAAGAACAATAAAACATATAAAGGTAAACAATAATATTTTAAAAACTTTTGTTATCAGAAGTTGCAGTCAAAAATGGTCTTTGATTAAAATATATATACTGCAAAAAAATGGTGAGTCAAATTGACTGTCTTCGAAATAGGCTCTATCGGACTACACATACTGAGCCGAATTTGACTCCGCCAGAGTACAATTCGATTCACTGGGTCACTGCTAAAAATGGTGTGTCAAATTGACTGTCTCCGAAATAGGCACTACCAGAATACACAAATTGAGTCAAATTCGGCTCCGCCAGAATCAAACGTGCGACTTGCTGAGACAGAATTTGACTCTAGCGGAGTTGAATTTGACTCAGTTTGCGCAGTCCCGTATAGCCTACTTCGGCAAGAGCCAATTTGACTCACCTATTTTTGCAGTGATTGGCGAGTCAAACGATGGCTCAAGCGATTAGATAGTACTAGCTTTCCAGGGTCGGTCCTATAAATGAAACTATATCCCAAATCTGTTTAACTATTCACCAAACGTCCGCATATGGACCGAGTAATCCATGAGTCGTAGGCTTTCGGCCATCGCCAAAAGACACTCGCTTTCTACTTGGGCCTAGGGTTAGTCCATAGACTTCGCTAGCGTTTGGGACATGTTATTTAATTGAACCACGGTTTAAAACGAAGTTTTCTCAGGAGGCTGGCCTATTGAAAGAAATAATTATGCGACAAACTTAATTATATGCCTACTTTGAAGATAATTATGAATAAATATATATAAGCTTAAGTTTAAAATTACACTCATCAACTCAGATAGTTTTTAAGCTGAAGTAAAATTAGTTATTTTTACAGTTCAATGGTAACTATTGGCAACTGCTGTGATACAATTGAGAGGGGGAAGATAGTGATTTGGTTTGAAGCTAATGTAGTACCTATATGACCAGTTAGGCTAACAGGTTTTAAAACAAGGGCCTATGTAAAGATCAAAGGCGGAATGTTTTTCTGTGAGACTAGAATTGAATAAGCTTACGCTTTAGACTATTTTTTGCTTGGCTTACGCATAGGCTTAGGCTTAGGCTTAGGCTTAGGAATAAGCTTATAATACTGTTCCGTCTCTGTACTTTACATTGGCCAACACAAGCAAACCATTTCAGCTGAGGACGTCAAAATTGGCATAATTGACCATATAAATGGATAAGGTGCTATAGCTTCGAAGCTCTCACTGACTCTAGTGATCACTGACAGATGATAAGTGCTACACGGACTTGCGATAGCGGCGGATCCAGTATTTTTTCCGGCGGAAACAAGCGTTTAGTAGCTGACGAAATGATACACTTTTCAAATCGGGTTTAGCAAATATTTCGATATTTTTAGGTTTAGAAATAGCGCCGAAAGCATAAATGTCTTCAGCCCATGTAGAGATCTAAGGCGGATAGTTTTTCTGCGGGATTACAATAGAATAAGCTTTTAGCTTTAGACTAATTTTTTGCTTTTCTTAGGTTTAAACTTAGGCTTAGGCTTAAGCTTAGGCTTTAGGCTTAACCTTAGACTTAGGCTTAGGAACAAACTCATTCTTACGCTTAGGCTTACGCTGTAAATTATAATGAGTTGATTTTAACTAAGAATCAGTGTGATTACTCAGTCTGAGATAGGACTATCAGAACTCACAATTTTGAGTTGATGCAACTCATTCTGATTTAATCAATCAACTCCCCCGGAGTAAATTCAACTCACACTGAGAATCAAGTCAACTCAGAGTGAGTTAAAGTTTACTGTTATTAACTCAGAAATAACTAACTTTCCGTCTGAGTTGATTAATTAACTCATTGGAATTAACGTTGTAGGCTTAGGCTTAGGAATTCGTTTATAATACTGTTCCGCCCTGTTCTTTACATTGGCCTAGTATTTTATCGACTATATAATTTCAGCTATTTGGCTACAAATTTGTAAAAGCATTCTACTTAAAATACTTTAGTTCTATTTCACTAACTTTTTTAAGTAATAAGTGTCCTAAATATTGAGTGAATCTTTGCTCAAAAAATGTAAATAAGCAAAACTACTGCTGTCATTTGCTGATTTTAATTAAGTAAAACTGTAAAACTAAGAATTTTGTGTTTACTTAAAATTAAGTAAATCGTTGCCAAGTAGCGTAGTTTCAGTAAAACCGACACATAATTCGGCAACAATTTTACTTAATTTTAAGCATATTTTTAATGTGAATACACAGTTTCGCACGAACAATTTGCAACGCAAAACTTTCAGCAGGGCAGGCCAGCTGGCATCATACAGCATCATCGCCCTAGATTTACCAATGATTTGAGAATAAAGACCCTTCAAAACAACTTTTAAATTACCAAAAATCAAATTTTCTACAACAGAAAATTGCTAAAATTTAAAATAATTATCTTTTAAGACATTTTGTCTAATATTTTAAACATTCCAACATAAATTCCAATTTTAGTTTCAACGTCTGCAACGGAAGTAAACATATCAATCATTTATACCGGGGTAATACAAACTATGGGATGGAATTCTCAACGGGGGAGAGGCGGTGAGATGAGCGAAAAATAGAAACTTTGCTGTGAAATTGTTTACGGGTGGTCAGTAATAAATGAAATTTATATTTCTTAATTTAATTTTCAAAGCCACCAAAGCGTAAATAACAAATTGACCAATCAACTACGGCTATAATATTTGTTAGTTTCTGCAGTGTCGGGGAAATTTTCAGAGGTGTGGGTGTAACAAGGACCGGCCATAGAGCAGTAGGGCCCACCTAAACAGGTTCGATGAGAGCCTCCAATGAAAAGTTTCACAGCTCAATTACTTCCGAGTCCGCGAAAAAAGTTTAGTTTGTAAAGACGGGGAGTAGTTTTGTCTGAAGCGCCATCATAGACTAAAGATCTTATTAATAATGGATAAAGTACAACGTTAAGGCAAAAAAAGTACTATTGCTAGTTTGAGGTCAGCCATACTTACACTGTAAATTCCAATGAGTAAATTGATCCATTCAATACGTAAAGTTAGTTATTTCTGAGTTAATAACCGTAAACTTTAATTCACTCTGAGTTTAAGTTGACTCTAACACTTGGTGTTAAGTTGACTCAAACTCAAAGTTGAGTTGATTCCGGGAAGGTTGGTTATTTTAATCGGAATGAATTAAATCAACTCAGAATTATAACTTCTGATAGTCCTAACTCAGGTTTAAGTAATTTAACTTGTTCTGAGTTAAAATCAACTCACTGGAACTTACAGCGTACGCGTTTACAAAGGTTAAAAAGATTTCATTTCGAATCAAAGTTTTCGCCTAACAACCAAACGGAACCACATTTCATTGTACCAAAAATGCCTTCAGGCGACGGACGTAAGTTTCCTTAATAATTGAATTTTTCTAAACCTACCATGGCTTTTTGTTGCGGAGTAAACCCAACGCTGCACTCAAAATAATATTTCCGATATTTAAGAAAACATTTCTTAAATTTCTGAAATATAATTAGCAAGTTGCACTTGAAAAGTATTTCTTTTATAACAGAAAATTTTTCAAAAAAGTTTTGAAATAAAATCTGAAAACAAACTTTTTCCACTTATTTTTTGAAAAATTGTCTTAAATATCAGAAAAACTTTTCAGATTTGCCACAGAAAATACTTTTCTTAATAAATCTAGAAATACTTTTTTGCGTGTGGCGTTAGAATAGTCGCCCCCCCTCGAAAAGGTTCATGGAACCGTAAATAAAATATTTCACAGCTGCATATCTTCGTGTCCCGCGAACACATTTCAGCTTGCCAAGATGGAGGCTGACAAGGCAGGAGAGTCTTTACTCAGTGAAAACACGAACCCAAAAACCAGGGACAAAATCATCGCCTTATAAACCCCCATCTTATTTGCCTAATAGTCGCTACCATGCTGTTACATTTGCATAATCCGTGCCACCGTTCTTCATCTTGGCGCTCACGCCACACGACACATCAGAGGCACCCAAGGTTTGGGGACCCCAAAATTGGGGTGGTTTGTAAAGCGCTTCTACCGACACTGGATAGGCAGCAAACCTTTCGACCACTATAAGGTTCGACATTCCTAAATAACATTTCGTTTCGATATTCTGATTTGCCCGTTGAAACCAACTCTGTTATGCTTTATCATGACCTATGCTATCAAATTAGGCTCTTTCTAAACTATTTCAGTATTGCGACCGAATTTAATTGGGCGAAGTTTTATAGATATGCACGGTTCTGATTGGCTGTCGAGATTTCAAATAGTGTGAAACGTTTCAAAATGTTCTGCAGAATATGTTAAAACGTGTATGAATCAACTCTCTTCATCCAGTGTCTACTGTAGTGAACCGAATAAGAGGGTGGACTGATATCTATTTGGCCTGTCCAGAGGGCACTTCCCCTGTTATTCGGTTACGGACTGTTATTTATTTTTAACCCACGCTCCGCCGCCCTTCGTTACTGATACATATCCGGTGCCGCAATTATCCGTTGAATTAAACGTTTATCTTGTTTCAATAGCTTGAGGGATAATGCAAGGTTATACTTAGAAATGTATATACTTTCAAATTAAGTACGCTTTAAAGTTTCGAACGCAAATTATTTGGTCCTGGAGTCATTTATGCGCTACAAGTAGTGTTAATTGACATTTATGGACTCTAATTAGGGTTTACGGACTCTATGCGCTTACGGACTGTTATTAGGGATATGGACTATATTTAATTCGGACTCAAAATCGGACCCCCATCCTCTTATTACCCCTCCCCCTCATATTTGGGTCAATGCAGTAAGTCTAAGATAAAGCCCGTATTCTCAAACGTGTGTAGCACCTATCGCCATGTTGGTGGTAGGTCCTGTACCTTTGGAACCAGCGCATGGTGAGGGACGAAATTCAGAACGCTGTTCGCTTTTGAGTTGCCGTCCTTCTGTACAAGTTTTGAAATCTGCAATTATATGTGTTCGTCAGTTTGAAAACCTCTCGGTAATTGATGATAGGTGCTATACGCATTTGAGAATATGGGCCAAAGTGCCAAACAAAGTCTTAGTCTTGAAGCCTAAAACAACTATTAATCCCACGCCTAAACCTAAATCAACTGTGGTCCGTACAAAGACCAGAAAGCGGAACGTTGTCTTTGGATCGGCAATAGTGTAAACTTATGCTTTAGACTAATTTTTTGCAAAAAATTTATGCTTCGACTAAAAGGTAGAAGCTCAATTCTTACGCTTAGGTTTAGGTTTAGGAATACGCTTATACTATACGGCCCTGTTCTATAAATTGGACCTAAAACACCCATAGTCTGAAACGTTATCCAGAGCCCTGTTCAATAATATATCAGTGACTTGATAGTATTAACTTATTTTTGACGATATCTAAGTTTGCAGTCCTATGACTTCCGCTATTTCAAACTTTTCAACGTTACTTTCTTTTACACCGAGTTTCAACGACACATTTAAAATCGAATATGTTACAGTAGTATAAGCATATTCCTAAGTTTTAAAAATTAAGCAAAAAATAGTCGAAAGCTTAAGCTTACTCTATAGCAGTCGTGTAGAAAAAAACGGTCCGCTTCCTGATGCAAATATATGCCCATATACGCAACATTTAATGTTCGCTGATAAAAGTTATCTAATTTTATAGGTCAAAAAATGATAAAGAATCGTTCATATATATAATTGTCGTTCAGTTAAGTAAAAAGTATCAGATGCTGTTGCAGAATACATCATTTTTTCTTACGAAACAAAAAAAACAATTAAGTTTGTCTTACAAATTACGATTGCTACCCGCGGCCAAAGGTTGCGAGGGGCAGAGATGTAAGTGGGTAAAGATTTTCTACCCGCGGCCAAAGGTTGCGAGGGGCAGAGATGTAAGTGGGTAAAGTTTTGCTACCCGCGCTGTGCTTTACCCGCGGAAATTATATTTTTTTACCCGCGAATATACCCGCAACAAAATTTCTTTACCACTTACTGGTTGAAAATTGTCAATAGTAAACAGAACGAAAATGAAGTGGTTTTGCACGAGCATTTAAATCTGGCGTTACTAACCCAGCTGTCTTCAAATGCTTCTAATTACTCTTTAAGAGACCCATGTAAAAAGATCAGGGGCCGAACGTTTTTCTGTGGGACTGCAGTAGTATAAGCTTAAGCTTTAGACTAATTTTTTGCTTGGCATAGGCTTAGGATTAGGCTCAGGCTTAGGAATAAACTCATTCATACGCTTAGGCTTAGGCTTAAGCTTAGGAATATGCTCATTCATACACTTAGGCTTTAGGCTTAGGCTAATAGGAATATGCTTATAATACTGTTCCGCTCCTACTCTTTAAATTGGCCCTTTAAGAAATAAAATTCTGGCAATGATAATTTTTTAAAAAGTTGAATTTTTAAATTGAAATATTTTACTTAGCTAAAATAGGTGATACTGTAGCTGACATTTCACACCAGTTTCAGCTTAAGTACAGAAATCGAGTTTAATTCCATACATTTTGTATTAAAGAATGTACCCAGCGCGTGTTGCGTTTTTCTAGGCTTCTTATCTCATTCCATTTATGGTGGCTTGAAGCTATTAAAATATCTGCTAAATTACACCGTTAGATCGCTACGTTTCGATGAAGTAATCAGCTTATGCGTAGAAATAAGATTTAAAGCCATGTGATATTGACAAGCTGAAAGTAATAAGACCCAAAATATATTGTGGATTGTACACAAATGTTTTGGTTAAACTTTGTTGACCCATGTAAAAATCAGGGGCGGAAAGTTTTTCTGCTTGATTTCAATACAGTACGCTTAACCATTTGAGTTATTTTTGCTTAAGTTTAGGTTTAACCGCATTCTTACGCTGCTAAAATTATGAGTTAACGCGGAGTCGAATTTAACTCAGTTTGTGTAGTCCAATAGAGTCTATTTCGGAGAGAGTCAATTTGACTCACCGTTTTTGCAGTGTACTCTTAAGTTTAGGAATAAGCTTAGATTACAGCCCTGTTCTATACATTGGCTATAGCGTTGAAACTGAAGCTTTAAATTTTGTCTCAGGTTCAATATAAAAATTTAGCTTTAAGTATCACTGTAATGTTTTTACAGTAACCATTAAACCGTTATGCTCAACCTTTTCACACATGAATATTTTTAATTTCACCTGACCATTCACTTTTGAGTTGGAATACAATTCATATCTTCTGCAACAATCAGAAAGATTTTATTTATTTTAGTAAAAACCCATTTTCAATATCACAGTTCAAAAGGACAGCCATAATTAATTGCCAAACGGTATTAATTATGTATAGAGTTGGTGTATTTTTCTCGCACGGATATTTTCTATTTTGTATATCAAATTTCAAGCCTGGATGTGAACCATCCTGTTGACCCCAAAAGCCTTGATTTGAACCATCATTACTGTATTGACCCCGTCTAATACGGGTCACTACAGTGTGCCGCTATAGGAGCTTGCTTCTCGAGCCCTAGGTGACTCTCACGTCTTGTGTAGATTTTGTTCCGTGCATATGCGAAGTATATTTAAACACTCTGTATTCTATATCAATTTCAATAATAAAGTTTGCACTAGTTTGCTTAACAGTGTACTCCACGTGAGTAGGGTTAACTGAATTTTCATATCTGAATTCACCCTCTCATCGTACACTGTACATTCCAGTGAGTTGATTTTAACTCAGAATGAGTTGGAACCACTCAGACGCCTGACCGCTGAATTCGGTCGTTCAGAACTCAGGTTTCTGAATTGATTTAACTTATTCTAAGTTAATTTAGCAACTCACCCGGAATTAAATCAGCTCAGAGTGAGTTAATATTTACTGTTAACTTAGAAATGGCCAAATATTAGTTCTCTCTGAATTGATTCACTACTTACAGTGTGAGAATAACGTGCCCTATGATTGGTCAAAAACAATAATTAAAACTCAGGAATACAGGGTGTTTCAGAAGTAACTACCCACACTTCGTCAATCAATATCTTCTAACGTAATATTTCGCAATGGTCGTTTATAGCTGTTTGTAATATTTCAGGTTATTATAAATATATACTGTTTATACCATGGATTCCCCACGACGGTCTCTCCCTGAAAAAATTCTGTTGTAAAACTTTACTATAAATACGGAAGTTATGCCGAAGTCTCACGCCAGTGAAAAAATCATTTCGTCTCAATACCTCCTACTCGCAAGACGATGGCTGATATTATTTCCCGATTCGAGGACACTGGTAGTGTAGCGGAACGGCTGAGGCCGGGTCGTCCAAAGTCTGCCACAAGTGGGGACCAGAAAGCTGCATTAAGCGCTGCGGTATCCAGGAGCCCCCAGAAGTCAACTCGATGGGCTTCCTTCCAGCTGGGTATTCCTCATACTTCCGTTTGGCGCCTTTACAAGGAGCTTAACTTGAAGCCCTTTCGGCCCCGTCTTATCCACGGACTTTTTGTCAGACATTTATGGACATGGTAGAAAGCAGTGCGTTGGACCTTGATCGCATTTTTGGACCGACGAGGCGGTTTTCAAGCTCAATGGTCATGTTAATCGCCATAATTGTGTTTATTGGTCTGAAGACAATGCACATGTCGCGATTAACAAACAGGTCAACGACCCTGGAGTCTGTGTCTGGGCCGGAATTTGTTCACAAAGCATCGTTGGTCCATTCTTTTTTGACGGAAATGTCAATAAAACCAGCTATTTGGAACTTTTATCTGTGAATGTCTACCCGCAAATCGCAACCGAGGACCTTGTTTTCATGCATGACGGAGCCCCAGCTCACTACGCTACCAAAGTCCGCGCTTGGCTGGACGAAAGGTTCCCGAACCGATGGATCGGCCGCAGAGGTGCCATCGAATGGCCAGCTAGGGCACCAGACTTAACTCCGCCTGACTTCTTTGTTTGGGGTGTTGTGAAAAAAGATGTTTATGGAAGTAGGGCGAAGGACCCTCAAGAATTGACGGACAGAATAAAATCAGCCTTTTCTAAAATTCCAGTGGACTTATGCGCAAAGTTTGCCGATCTGTACCATCCCGACTGGAGAAATGCATTCAGCTTGGCGGAGCACAGACGAAGCTGTTCTGAGATCTCTCGTTGTAATGTAAGTAAACTTTTAATACTTGTCTATAATTATACAAAAAACAGGCGAGCTACCTCTGCCCAGTCAACCGATAGTTAGCATCAAACAGTGGGTAGTTACTTCTGAAACACCCTGTATATGACAACATTAAACGGCACAGAAGTCATAAATAGGTTTGAAACAGGCCTCGGAAAAAACCAGATAGTATAAGTTAACCAAAACTCTAAACCTAAAGTGAAGGAATAAGACGTATGAATCTGAACGGACCTGTTTCATACCGTAAACCGCAATTTATTGGCCAACGTATAGAGTAAATTCACGATCCATTTGTTTAGACACTATAGATTGTATTGATATCTTAGAAATCTCATAATTCTACACTGTAAATTTCAGTGAATTGATTTTAACTCAGAATGAGTTGAATCGCTCAGTTTGAGTTAGGACTTTCAGAACTCAGAATTTTGAGTTGATTCTATTCATTCTGAATTAATTAATCAACTTCGACTGAGTTAACAAAACTCAGAGTAAGGATAAGCTCAACTCTCAGAGTGAGTTAATGTTTACTGATATGAGTTCAGAAATAATCAACTCATTGGAATTTACAGTGTAAATCTGTATTCTCAAATGACCGTTGAGGTTTTCAAACAAACGAACGCTACTGTATTGGTGCCATAATATATAAATAAGGTTTGCTTAAAACGTGGATTGATCTAACTTCCATTGTTTTACTGCAACCTTAACAAATATATTAACATACAGTATTAAACTAGATATAAAACCGAACCGGATGCTGATTTTGTACACAAAAAGGTATTTCGACAATTGGTCGCCCGACAACTTGTAATCTGAAATTTCATCTACTCAACAATTCGTTTCAAGTCATTATGTTTAGGCTTAGGCTTAGGATTACTGTACTTTAGATTATTCGTTGACTTTACAATCTTGTTGGGCGATAAGTTCTCGGGCGACAAATAGCCGTAGTTTCGTACACACATATCAACCAATAATCACTAACATATTGTAGAATTATAGATGCAGTTTGCATTTCAACAGTTGTTCTGGCTATCGAGTAAGAATAGAATGGAAAACCAGAATAAATATCTCAAACCAAAATTAGCGCATAAGTACCTGAATTGGACCAATGTAAACAACAGGGGCGGAACAGTATTATGAGCGTATTCCTAAGCCTAAGCCTAAGCGTAAGAATGAGCATATTCCTAAGCTAAGCCTAAGCGTAAGAATGAGCATATTCCTAAGCCTAAGCCTAAGCGTAAGAATCATCGTATTTCTAAGCCTATGCCAAGCAACAAAATTAGTCTAAAGCTTAAGCTTACTCGATTGCAGTCCCACAGAAAAACGTTCCGGTTCTGACTTTCACATGGGTCCTAAATTGGTACATTAGCTACGACATATACACTTTGGCGGTCATATTTTAGCAAATTTTGTTCAACGCAGTCTCTCTGAGAACCGCAAAGGTTTCAACAACTCACAGGTCTCGGAAGACCGTGAGCGAATTTGCCAAAAAAGTTCCGGTCACGCACAGTATCCGGTGCACAGAGGTCAGCGGAAGCAATGCTTGTGCCCGGGCCGATTCTGTACAACTGTTAGTCAAATCAACAATATCACACTGTAATAATCAAATTGTACTGACTAGTGCATGCAAACAAAACTCACCATATATAATACATACATACATACATACATACATACATACATATATATATTTAAATAGAACTTAAATGACTGAACGGTCTAACTAAACTAGAATAGTAAGTTTTACTTAGGCTAACATATTTTTAGGTTTAAACACAGAGTTTAAATTAAACATATTTTTGTTTTAAGTAAAAAGCGCAGCCCCGAAATTACGTGTATCTAAGAATTCACTAAGTTTAGTTTAAAATAAAATATGTATTAACATTTTAAATGAGTTTAAGCGTAAACCAACCTGTTCAGTTAATCCAGAAACTTAATAGTTTAATACTGCTGGATTAGCTTAAGTTTATCAAGTTAGTTTATGCGTTTAGAGAGTAAATTAAAAAATTAATTACCTTCTGGCGAACCGGAACCAACTTATAAGGAATTTAAAATAAATTTTTGAAGCAAAAACAATAATTACAAAAATATAATATATGGTTAACCATATACGAATATCACAGTTAAACTCGATAATGGTACTTGCTCCAAGTTTACAGTAGCCAGTTTTTCATTTGATGGATTGATTTCAGCTAAAATTAATTTCTAAATTAAAGTTATTCTTTTTCTTTAGTTGAAATGCTAATTTTATCATTAAAAATCTAAATAAACTTATCCACAACTACAGTCGACATTGGTAGTATGCGTTGATTTTAGTTGTTGGTAATACCAAGAGTGCATGATACAAGAGTGGGTAACTCTTTGAGTTACGTGTGGTACAAAATGTACCAGCCGGCATTGCGTTTTTAGCCGACCCGCCTTCTTCAGGGGGGAGGGGTTGGTGTCACATGCAATAATCCTAAATAAAACAATAAGGGAATCATGTTTAATGCCGCATGCATAAATTGTCATGGTTCGCACCGGTTGTATACCCGCTAAATAGAAGGAGGGGTAAGTCAAAAATGCAACGCCCGTTGTCACATTTGATATCAGGCTGATCCCAAAGAGTTGCACACTACTGTATCATAGCACTCTTGGTAATACGAAAAGCAACAATCATGACGATAACTCAGGCCCGTAGCCTGCTCACCATGCTAGGGGGGCTGAAAATTATTTAGGAGGGGCATTCAAGGATTTTTAGTGACTTGTAAGCAAGTTTGAAAATTTTTTAGGCGAACGCCAAAATTTTTCCACGAGGGCCTGAGCCCCCCTGCCCCCCCCCTTGGCTACGGGCGCGCGATAACTGCACCAATATCCTATGTTGTAATGTTTTAAGTATATTTTTACTATTTCCTATCCTAAACCGTAATTTGAAAAAAGCAAAGGTCTCCCATAGTGGACCTTTCTATTTATCTTTTGCCTAAACCTAAGCCTAAACCTATTTTAGTTCATTATAAGCAAAAAGAAGCTATTTATAATGGAAGCAAGTGAGTACAAATATTTAATGGAACACAAATTTAACAACCAGTAACATATTAGATTATCATCGTCGTACCCAGCAGCCAATGGAATTTTACCCAAGCAACAAAATTTGGCCAATCAGAAATCTGGCAAAATAGCAATTGTCCGTCCTGTAGGGAAAATTTTAAATAACCTGTTGCAGCTGTATATTTCCCATATTTTTGCTTCAGACGTCTACGACTATAGGAATGGGATCCCATCCCCGTAGAAATTTCACCTTGCCAGAGGGGCTAAAAATTTTTCAGGAGGGGGCATACAAGGGTTTTCGATGACTTGCAAGCCAGGTTGAAAATTTTCTTGTGGAATGTTGCATAGAAACTACTGAGGTCACGGTATTAGCAGTAACCTGAACCATAACTGTAAATGTTGCGCTATACTTTTGCGGACGTCCGGCTCTGACCATCACTCGCACGGTACCGTCCGGCGCCGTCTGTCACCCGCGCGGCGCCGTAACCGCACGGATGCCACCCTTCCAGCTACAGCTGATCGTTTTTCCATTGGCTGCCCGATACGCCAGTTATATGAATATTGCCTCATTCATTGGCGGAAGTTATTGCGTTGCAGCGTTTCCAGCTACGTCTACAGCCAATCAAAATCGTTTCGAAACAGTTGATGTCGTGTATTCGCCAGTTTTAAGCTCACAGTCAACCAAGTATACGAAATATTGCTATTGCTAATGTGAAAGACAACAAATGGTATTCTATTTGAGGATGGGTCGAGTTGGTCCCAAAACCCAATGAGGGATTACTTGACGACTCAGTTGACTCCTATTGGTTCGTTGTAGTCCATTGATTGAAGTTTACTTGGCGATTGCTGACTTCCGCTCGCCATGTCTGCAGTGTTTGTGATATCCGCGTAGTATTAAGCTTAATATTTACAGATTTTTCAACATTTTTCACCCCTCAATGCTTTGAAACTCTTATCGCATTAGCAAATTCTTTCATTTACAATAGCGTTAGCGTTAATCAACACAACAGGCCGTTTGCAGTATACCATACCCGGGCTGTTCACCTATGACAGGCAGATTCAGTTCAACTTGAACCGCGACACCCATGATTTTTCAACTTTGATACAAACCAACTTACACTGATCTTCAGATAAAAAGCGGAATTAAGCGGCGATAATTATTAATTATTGCGCAAATATCCCTGACAGATTGAAATTTAGACCACGACGGACGTACCTCCGTGGTTTGACCCCCCGTATCCCCCCTGCAATAACTTGTTTCGATTTGGAGGCAGGCACTGAATCCAAGCAGATTTTGTCCACAGGGGTCGTACGGCACTTCTGAATGCTGCCCCACGCTTGTCAGGGTGGTTACGTTGTTGCTATCAATCGTGATACCACAATTGTACCTTAAACTTGTATAAGCCTAAGCCTAAGCCGAAACGTTTATTTTTCATCTTCGTCGTCGTCTTTAATCGGATCGTCATGAATCCATTCGTTTCGAATCACTTCCGCCGGATTTCCGCCGTGATCTTGAATGCATTCAGCGATTTTTCGGAGGACAATTTCAACCCGACGGTCAAGGGCTACAAAGAACGTATCGGTAAGAACCGGTGCCATCGGATCAGACGCCAGCGACTGCCGCATGGCGGTTGAGAGTTGTTGAGAGCCGCCGTAGTATTTCAACAGGACGGCGACCGTATGCGGACGGACAATGCAGCATTGGTATAAGGGAGCTAAGATGTCCATACCCCAGTCGTCTTCGTAAGATTTTCCGAACCTAAAATCAGTCATAATTTTGAAACCCTCCGGGTGCCTGGTAGAACTGTAAAAAAGTAGGCTTATATTTTAGGCCAAATTTTTTGGCCTATAGGCTTACACTTCAGTTTATACTTTTGTCAATGCATAGGTTTAAGCTTAGACTTACGAATATGCTAAATTTACTGTGGTTGTCATAAAAGTAACATTGGCCGTAACAGGCCTGAGTCTAAGCGTGAATTAATCACGAAAGCAGTGGTGAAAGTTGGGAAGATTGTCTAAGAACAATTTTGCCTTCCTAGCTAGGAAACTTTCAGCCAAGCTTGTAATACCAAGCTAATTCTTGCCTGTATCCTTGTCAGTGCTGATTCGGCTCTAGAATCGCTGAACCTTTTCTATCATTTAATGTTCTCACTAAGGTAACAGTTGAGGTAGAAATTCAAAGGTCCATCTTACTTTTAGGCCGTCCCAGTTTTTGTGGGATTGCAAAAGATTAGGCTTAAATTTGTGACTATATTTTTTGGTTAGGCTTAGGCTTCGACTATGGTTTGCAAGTTTTTTAACTCCGAAGCAAAAAATATGCTTTAATCTACTGTTACGACCCTAAGAGTAACATTGGCCAATCAGAGCGTGCCATTTTTATACTTCAGCCAGAATCCACAGTTATATGGGAGAGAGAATTAATTCAACTGAACATCCACCCCTTCGATCATTGAGACAACAGTAAAATCCCACTTGCGTACCCTCGTCCATTGTCTAAGTGCACCGGATATGCGGAATTATCAAAAACATCCATAACTTCATAATGATGTCGGTCAAGATTGCCTGAAAGTAAAATATTTTATTTATTTTCCAATGCCAGTTTTTGAACTTTTTCCATACAAACCCAGAGGCTGACCCTCGTCTGAGCGTTTGAAAATATTTCCAAGGTGGCGAGCCCCAACCCCCGTCCGACGGTTCCGTGATGTCAATATAAGCAAGGCCCTTTATGGTGTACAAAATATTGCTTAATGGTATGATACTGTCACCTATTATTCGTTTGGATCATCCCCCCTGTGTACCCCAGCCCATATCGCCCAGACCTCCGACTTTTTAACTGTGAATTGTGGATTTCCGTGATTTCGTGCAATAAAAAGGTTAAATTTAACTCAACTTTACCTTTTCCTCACAAAATTGCACTGTAAATTCCAATGAGTTGAATAATCAACTCAGCTAGCGAGTTAGTTATTTCTGAGTTAATAATATTAAGCATTAACTCACTCTGAGTTGAGTTCAATTTCACTCTCAGTTGAATTGATTCCGGGAGAGTTGATCAGTTAACTCAGATTGAGTTGAATCAACTCACAATTCTGAGTTCTGATAGTCCTAACTCAGACTGAGTAATTCAACTCATTCTGAGTTAAAATCAACTCACCGCAATTTACATAGTGATACACACATATATAGCATACAGTAAAAATTGCGTTTCATAACTTTTACCCGACCGTTTCGGCCGGCATAAAATCCGGCAATCCACCGCTAATCATTATGCTCAGCGTTTAGCGAGCGAAACGCTGATTTAATATTTACTGCATAGATTTGTCAAACTCCCATTGGCTGAAAGGGGTTTCGTCTATTTTGGGGCTTCGAGGGGGCGCTAACCGCAGCAGTAGTGGCGACTTTACTCGAGATTTGTTCAATGTATAGGTGGTGTGGTCTAAAATTTGACGTACCCATGAGAAAATCGAATATATAAATATCAACCAAATCAGGCAAACGGCGAGATTTCGTTGCGTACGGTTCTTTTTGAAGTACATTTTTTGCACAATACGTATTATCCGTTTGCCATTCAGCCAGCTGATTTCGTTTAGAGTACGTTCTAGAATGACAAATTCAATACAAATCTTTACGGCGATAAGCTATTAATACCTATTGCTAACTGATGGCAAATTGCTAATTGCAATTGAACGTCAATGTTGTGATTTAAGGAACGCAGGAACGTACCAAGAGGGGCCGTGGGAGGGCCGCATCCCCCGCAATCGGAATCATACTTGCGTCATAATTTACATTAGATACAAAAATTACGTGTGGTGTCTCGTTTGCGCTTCGCTCGCAATGTTTTTAACGAATCAATGTTTGAAGAAATTGTCTGCGGCGCTATTCGAAGGTGAACATCAAAGTAAGGCACAGGTCTGACAGGATGTGGCCCTGTCCAATCAAAATTTCTCGCTACGCCAGTGAACGGACGTAACTGTAGTATAAACATATTCCTAAGCCTATGTCTCGGCAAAAAGATAAGCTTGAAGCTAACATAAGCAAAAAAATTAATCTAAAGCTGAAGCCTACTCTATGAGACGTTTCTAAAAGTAACATGACAATACGACATTAGCATTGGTTTATGCCAACCGTTGAAATATTGAATTGATGTTTCCATATTCTCAAATGTGCATAGCAGAGTAATCACTAGAGCTCGTATTCTCAAATGCGTGTAGCACCAATTACCCAGCTGGTGATAGACTTTGCAATTTTCTAATTAGCAAATGATGAGCTTACAAACTCAGGCCCATGTATAGAACAGGGCCGGATCGTTTTCCGGAGGGGCTATAATAGAGTCAGTTTAAGCTTTAGACTAAATATTTTGCTTAGGTTTAGGCTTAGGCTTAGGAATAGGCTCATCCATTCGCTTAGGCTTAGGCTTAGGAATAGGCTCATCCATTCGCTTAGGCTTAGACTTAGGCTTGGGCTTAGGCTAAGGAATTGGCTCATCGTTACGC
Source organism: Enoplolaimus lenunculus (assembly GCA_030248215.1). NCBI lineage: Eukaryota > Metazoa > Nematoda > Enoplea > Enoplida > Thoracostomopsidae > Enoplolaimus > Enoplolaimus lenunculus. The sequence continues at coordinate 81,432 of JASANG010004127.1, read as the reverse complement.
TTGGGTTTAGGCTTAGCCTTAGGCTTAGGAATATGCTTATATTACTGTTCCGGCCCTGTTCTATACATGGGCCGCACCGGTTTACGATGGATTTAGATACGAAATCGCAATACGACAGCGAAGCCAAAAATGTAACTTAGGAACCTTGGAAACTATGCTACTTTGATAGGTTAGAAACACCGTTCTAAAATTTTGAATCTATCTAAAGTAGCAGACTTTCCTTATCAGGTTCGTAAGTTAGGTCTTGGCCAGTAATGTTAACCTGATCCCGGCCGGGTTGGTTTATTGAGCCGTCTATCTCTTAGATTCTTGTCTATTTTCTTTCCTAGGTCTAGGTAAAATTGTTTTAGTCTTAGGCTTACGTTTAGGCAAAATTGAGGTACTAGAAATTATTCTAAGTACGACCATGGCATATCTGCAACGAGTCAGGTTCAACATTACTTCTGAAACTTACTGTTTGAGCTGTGCGATACATATGGTATGCGCCTGTCAAATATCGATTTGAGATGTTTAACATTTTGTAACCAAAAAAGATCCGAAATTAAAAATCGAAATTTTGGCGTAATCAGCTTCTTATTTAAAAAAATTTATTCAGTGTAAAATTAAAAACTTTCAAAGTTGAAAAGTGTTTTTAAAGCCCTATTCACATGTGCAACTTTTTGCTGCGAGAAGTTGCAGCTGCAAATTGCACGCAGAACTCGCAATGTTCATCAGCCAATGAGAAAGCAGCTGCAATAAATTCAGTGAATTTGTATGGTTATTCACACATGTGAACTAAATTCCTAGCTATGATTTTTAATGAATTATTTACAGCTGAATGTTTTTCGAACAGGAATTTGGACAAAGCTTACAAGTGCGAGCTGCAGCTACAAGTTCTCGCAGCAAGAACTTGCATGTGTGAATAGGGCTTAAGCGATATTTGTTCTTAAAGCTGAAACAGAATAAGGACACCAAATTCGAAATATACGCCAAAATTCCTATTTTTTTCATTTCGGTAGCTGCCCAAGCAAGGATTACAAGCTAAAGAATGCTTTGAAAAGCTATTGTGCGAATATAGAGCACAACGGCTCTTGTATCCCTTTCTTCTATACAGACTTAGGTTTACGCTCAGCCTTACACATAGATTAAGATTTCATAAAAGGCTTATTTAAGCCGGCCAATGTAAAGAGCAGGGGCGGAAGAGTATTCTGGGCATATTTCAAAGTCTAAGCGTGAGAATAAGCACTTTCCTAAGTCAAAGTGTAAGCCTAAGCCTAAGTCAAAACGTAAGAATGAGCATATTCCTAAGTCTAAGCCTAAGCCTAAGCCTAAGCCAATCAAAAAAATAGAGTGAGAAAAGTGTACAAGATCTGAATGCAACAATTTATAAAATTTGTCATAATTAACAAAACATATACAAATTGATTATTTGAAACTCAAAAACAATTTAAGTAAAATTATATTTTAGTTTATGAAAATGTGTGTAAATTCCTTGACTTATTTAGCATTCATTTAAGCGTTCAAGTGAAAGAGTAAAAGCTAAAATTAAAAAATAGCAAATACGGTAACAAGGATGGAATAATCGGCTAATTTCACAAAACGCCACAAGGTTCAAGCGTTAGGTTTAGGCTTAGATGAAGGGATTTAAGCAGACCGGCAACAGCCGGTTTAAGCCATATACATGTAATTAGGCCAAACCTACCAGGTTTGTGGATATAGCGCCCGTTTTGTATCAGTATAAAAGCAACGAAATAGTGAAAGGATTAGTTTGCAAAGCACAATTTTAAACACCGCAAATCGTTTTTAACTTATTTTTCAAAAAATTTAGTTGAGCATTCAAATTTGAATCAAGTCGGTTTAAGCGGCATCTGTATTTTCCCACAGGACACTAATGGTAGGCTTAGGCTTTAGACGAAGCGTTACACTTAGAAATAAGCTTGCATTTGCGATTTTAGGTTTAGTTTTAGACATATAAACCATCCGCTCATTGTACCACTTATTTTTACGCTTAGGTTTAGGCTTAGCCTTAATCGGCTTAATATTGATCCAAATTTGAATAAACGCGCGCGCGGCATTAAGCCCACTACATTTTGGCGAAAATATTTATTCATTAATAGGCACAAACACACAACCATATGCGAGTGGGTGCTCACCGTCTGTAGGGTGACCGAACATGATCTCGCGGGACAGAATCTTCGTCCGGCAAAAACGCCTGAACTGACCCGTAGACCGTGTCCGGACGCCCACAAATGGCGAACCCTGTATCGCAGTAGTAGTCACATTTGCCGACAAAGCATAGATTTTTGCCTGAAACAAATAAGAAAAATATTTAAAATTATTTTAATTCTCAAAAAACTTGATCAAATAGAGAGATGTGTCAAGAACGGATACAACACTTCATTAACAAGGGTATGCCACTATGGCAGGGAGCAACCCGAATTTCGGTTCCGGTAGGGAAATACGGTATTTTTTACTATCCGGTTCCGGTAGTAAATCCGCTATTTTGTCACCGTATATAAGTTTTCCGGTATTTTCGGTATTGAAAATTTTTCTCATTTGAAAATTTAAGAAAAATTGGCATATTATTCTAATTTATTTTTCTAAAATTGTCTGATCGTGTATTGCCAAAGGTTTTAATTCGTGCCATACTCAATATATTATCATACATTTCCAGATACTGCATTTGATTCAGGATTTTGGCATTCTAAATGGTGCGTTTACACCATTGAAAGCAATAAAATTGCGTTAAATATGAATTTTTCGGTAACAGGGTATTGTTTTGGCTTTCCGGTTCCAGTATTTTATAATTCCGGTTGCACCCTGGCAACTGGGTACATTCTGTGTAGAAAATGTTACGTTTTTGCGTCAACTCCACGCCATGTATGGGGTGACAATGCCCTTTTCACATATATGCAGATAAATTGTTCCGTTTAATTAATTTAAAATTAAGGCAAACTACGAAGCAAAAATGTTATCAGAAGAACACTGCGATGGACGCTGGCCCATCTTGTAGCACGTAAATTTTGTTATTTTCCATACTCAACGAAAAAACATAAAATAAACTTTAGCTCACATATGTCGTAGGCCAATCTGGTATTCAGGCCTGCTACTAATTGGTCTAAGCCATTAATGACGTTTGTCCCGTTCAGAGGCGCTCAGCGCCGCACGAATACAAAATTGGCAAAAAATATATGCACCCAAGGACGGGTTCGTAAAGCTAAATATTTACTTGATAGTCTGGAAGATAACACTGTACAAATGGTTAGTCAAATTGACTCGCTCGGAAATAGGCTTTTCCTGACTACACAAACTGAGTCAAGTGTAGTCAGGAAAAGCCTATTTCCGAGAGAGTCAATTTGACTCACCATTTTTTGACAGTGTAGTAAGACTACAGTTTTACAACATAACCGCTTTTATACTTTGACGCCCCGGGGGTTGTCAAGTCTTTAGGTTATACTTCGGTGAAATTCCAACGTGTGCCCTGGACAAATTTCAACTATGCGACCCGACCTGTACCCTTACTGGTTCCAGGTCCGGTTCTATTACACGGTGGCTGACTTACTTGGGGAATAGAAGAAAGTTTTATTGAGCGCTTTTTCAGCTTTGGCTCGGATTTCGTTCAAATCAAGCTCACGACCCGTAGTAGGAACTGCTCGACGCATGTCCAACAGCCTAAAACTATTCTGGTTCGTGCTAATTCGACAAGAGTAGGCTTAGATTTTAGACTACATTTTTGCTTAGGTTTACGCTAAGGCTTAGGCTTACACTTATGAATACGCTTTATCGTCAGTTACGGCCTTAAAAGTAACATTGGTAGAGGCTTGGGCCAACTGAGAGACAGGAAGACTGTGGGACATAAAAACTTCAACGCTTTGGCTCAGACGTAGGCTTTTGTCTAGTCTTACGCTTTAGGCTTAGGCTTAGATGTAGCAGGGCCTTATAAATAACATGGTCCAGTATTCAGAAGAATACCAGTAAACAAACGATTTCCGTCATCCGACAACTTGTCGCTGAACAGTGTCGTAAAGCCTATGAGTAAATCTAAGCATAATCCTGAACGTAATCCTAATCCTACGCATAACGATGGGCGAACGAATTGTCAAGTCGATGAAATTTCGGATTACAAGTTGTCGGTCGACGAGCTGTCGTACAAGAAATTGTGTCGATACTGTAAAAATTACGACATAATTACGCTAGATATTGTGGACGATGCGGGCCCGTAGCCAAAGGAAGGGGGAGCCAGGGGGGCTGAGTCCCCCTGGAAAAATTTTGCTCCCTCTAGAAAATTATCAACGTTGCTTGCAAGTCATTAAACACCATTGAATGCCACTCCTGAACAAATTTTAGCCCCACCTAGCAAGGTGAGCTTGCGACGGGCCATGACCAACCTGTCTAAATGAAATGCAGCAACTTCGGCATTCGCTCGTTCGAAATCCGAAAAATAAAAATGATTCGGATTGGTTTGGTAACCGATGCCGTATCTGAAATAAGCAAATTGTCTGTACACCTGACTGCTATTTGCCACAGTTGACATTTGGGCCAGCTCAAAACGTATTATTGCTCAAAGCAGCCCCTACATACCTTATGGAAGAAAAAATCCTTGACATATTGCAATCCAAATCTGATAGAGTCTTCTAGAAACTGTAGCCACACCGGGCCAAGGAGGGCTCAGCCCCTCTGGAAAAATTGTTGATCCTTAGACAATTTTCTACCTTGCTTGTAATTCATGAAAAACGCTTAAATGCCCCTCCTGGAAAAGGTTTATCTCCACCTGGCGTGGTGATCTGGCTTTGAGCCTAAATCTTCTATCTAAATTATGTTAAGCCAGCGATGGGCTGTCCCATTCGCCCCACTACTACGATCTAAAGTCATGTAATCTCGACTAAATTTTGATTTGATAAGATTTGCTTGATGGGGGTTGTTTATAATTGTCTTTACACCTGACACTACCAAATTTACCCGTCATGGTAAGCTAAGATGATTAGTAAGTTACCTTAGCGGTTTGACCATTGCGTTTTTCCCGTTTTCGAACGTCAGTATAAGCTTCACTTGTGTACCACCCGTGTGCATCACTGAAACAAAATTTCAATTATTTTGAGGAACTCAGAACGAGTTGAGTTCACTCAGAAGCCTGAGCTCTCAATTAATACATTCAGAACACAAAATTTTGAATTGATTGAACTCATTCTAAGTTAATTAACCAACTCAACCGGAATTAAAATCAACTCAGAGCGAGTTCAATATTTATTGTTATTAACTCAGCAATAACCTGAAATAACTAATTCTCTCGCTGAATATAGACCCGAACAATGTGCTTAATTTTGAACCATACCACGGGCTGATTCCAAAGCTACAGGACCTATCATCAACTGGTGATAAGTGCTACACACATTTCAGAATACGGGCCTTAGTTGTAGAATAATCTTTACGCTGGTTTAAGGGGGTCGGCCAAAATCGCAACGCCCGGTGGTGCATTTTACACCATGAGGAACCCTAAAAGTTACGTACTGTTCTACCATGTACTCTTGGTAATAAGCTTACGCTTATATGCCTCTAAAAGTAAATATAAGGGTTGCGCTATGCCTGTCGTGCGGCGCTGTTTGTCACCGTCCGCCCCCTACGGCACCGTCCGTCACCGTCCGCCCCCTACGGCACCGTCCGTCACCGTCCGCCCCCTACGGCACCGTCCGTCACCGTCCGCCCCCTACGGCACCGTCCGTCACCGCCCGCCCCCTACGGCACCGTCCGTCACCGTCCGGCATCGTGTGTCTCCGTCCATAATTACACGGTATATTACGTGATTTATTAGCGTATCCTACCGCACGGTGACGGATGGCGCTGGATGGGTGACGGATGGCGCTGGACGGGTGACGGATGGCGCTGGACGAGTGACGAATGGCGCTGGACGGGTGACGGATGGCGCTGGACGGGTGACGGATGGCGCTGGACGGGTGACGGATGGCGCTGGACGGGTGACGGATGGCGCTGGACGGGTGACGGATGGCGCTGGACGGGTGACGGACGTCGTCGGACGAGTGACGGACGGTGTCGGACGAGTGACAGCCGGCGCCGGACGTCAACAAAAGTACAGCGCAACCCTAACTTTTGATTAACTGATAAAAATTATTCGAACCTGCTTCTTTGATCGGCAGTTTTCTCATATCATTGAGCAACTGTTTGGTGTTGTCGTCGTTCTTTCGATACAAATCACACGTTGAAATTGACGCATAAAATCGGTCCCAACTGTCGTTCAGTGGTAGAAGCCGTCTAAAAACCGTGTCCCAGAAAATAATCATTAATCCTTTAACTCATCGAATATACTATGAGCAACTATACAAGATGAGCAACACAGACACAGTGAGCAGTGTTTACTAAAATTCTAACATATATGTGCAGTGCAAAATCTCTACAAGACGTGAGAGCCGCCTCGGGCTCGAGCGTCAAGCTCCTATAGCGGAGTGGTCATAGCAAGCGTCTCCCACCCGAGATACTGGGGATCGAATCTTACCTTGAAAGTGTATCTCATATGAAATTGAAAATATTCATTTGAGAAAGGGTTATTAAAAAGATTTATTTCTAAAAAATTCAAATATCTTGCCATAAAATATTGTAAATATAAGAATGTTCTCAAAATTTGTCGAAATTTCGGTTTGAAAAAATATAAGATCAAGCCAAATGTTTTTTAAAACAACGAAAATGAGCAAGATACAATTGTTTGACCCCTTTAAGGGTGGTGCTATACTTTTAACGACGTCCGATGCATTTCGCTTGTTTGACAACCTATTAGTAAAACAGGTCAAATGTACCCGATGGACGAAGCCACGATGTTAGAAAGGGTAGTCTACCTCCCATAGGAGTTTTCCACGGATAGGTTTTTGTGTTACAATCTTATGTCTAATGAGTCCGTGTACAAAAGTTCCAAACAAGGGTGGACCCCTGAAACCCAGTACCCTGGCTTCGTCTTTGCTTACAGCAGCGAATGCGACCTAAGGTTTCAGGGCCAAGACTGGTCGCGTAGTATCCCCTCTCTTTTATAAACGTAGTATTTACCGTTTCGTTCGATTCACATACTGGTACAGTGTCTCCATATGGGGGCAGTAAAAATCCGTTTCGCCTGGTCCCAGTTGTTCTAAATACTGCTTAAACTTATCATGGAGTTCCGTATCGTAGAACACTCGTTGTTGTGACCCCACGCCATTTGGACCCCGTTGTATTAAATTGTCGGCACGCCGTCCGCCACCCTGCCATCGGTCTGGCTGAACGTGAGTATCGAATACTCGGCCGTCCCACGGCGCAAGGCGGCGGATTTCATCTTCTGAAGGACTATTATTGTTTGATGTCGCCGACGACTTGCGGTTATTTAGTTTTCGTCCCACAGGTTTCGGATGATTGTAGGCCGTGTCTCCACTTTCGGGCGCGACCCGTTGCATAACAGGGTCATCGGGGCTATTCAGTGTGTTCAAGTTGACCGGTCCATCTAAATTTGATAAGGTTAACGGGTTATAGACTGCAAAATATAGGATTGATATAAACAGTAACGATGCTAAGCCACCAATACGCGCCCAGGTGCGCATCGCGTAGAAATGTCGACGCAAGAATGCAATTTTTACTGATTTTTCTTCGACTTGGGTTTGAAATATTAATTTAAGAAAAATTAAGTTTTCTTAATTACTTAATTTAAGACAAAAATTTTCTCGTTGAATTTTAAGTATTTATTTTAAGTAATTTATGTTTAAAATTAAATTCTGAAATATTATTATAAGACAAAACGCCTGATGACGTAATTGCTAAATTAAGTTGTAATTATTTAACTGTATTAAAAATGTCCTGTTTGGATTTAAGTAAATTGTAATTAAGTAAAATGGTTCTTGATGTTTTAATTTGATTTTATTAATTGAAAAATGAACTTTTTTGAATTTAAGTAAATTGTAATTAAGTAAAATGGTTCTTGATGTTTTAATTTGATTTTATTAATTGAAAAATTAACTTTTTTGAATTTAAGTAAATTGTAATTAAGTAAAATGGTTCTTGATGTTTTAATTTGATTTTATTAATTGAAAAATTAACTTTTTTAAATTTAAGTAATTATTAAATTTAAAATATCTCTTTTTTGAGTGTTCAGATTTAACTTTTATCGAATCGGAAGTCGGATTGTTTTCTTCCAGGGGTCTGTTCACCGTCTACGGTCGCATTATTATAAGAAGAAATATACGGAGTTTCACTGGAGTTTAAGGATTGCACAGTGGAACAATTTATAATGGAGCGAACGATATTTTCTTGTTGCAACGACGCCAAATGAGTTGAAACCAAACCACAGTAGCGAAGAATTTACTATTTTTAATAATTAGCAATTACAATATATTTATTACAGTTACATTATTGATTCACGTATATCTAAAATAGTCAACTGTAAAATTATTTATTTGGCCGATGCATAAGACAACAAGGAATCGAACGTCGACCGAGAGGTTTTCAGTCCAATTCGCTAACCAATGAGCTATTTCACGTCTTTGCCTATGTTGGCTTGTACTCTCTACACTTAAACTTAAATTATAGCTTAACTAAACTTGAATATCAGTTTATGTAAAACTTAAATGACTAGACGGACTAACTAAACCAGAATTTTAAGTTTTACTTAAACTAACGCGTTTTTAAGTTTAACACGAGTTTAAGTAAACTTATTTTTTAGATCAATTAACAAGTGCAATCGAGACATTATGCGTATCAAAAAGTTCACTAAGTTTAGCTTAAACTAAAAATACCTAAGATATTAAATGAGTTTAAGCGTAAACCTACCCGTTAGTTCAGTTATTCTAGAAACTTAGTTTAATACTGCTGGATTAGCTTAAGCTTAAATCAAGTTAGTTTAAGCTTTAAGAGTGTACCATGTCACTCAAAGCCCATAAGAGTGTGTCGTTTTTCTGAGGGACAGCACTAGAGCAGGTTTCGATTTTCGACTGATTTTTGGGGATAGGCCTAGGGTAGCGCTATATTTGTCGAGCGGTGCCGTACGTCACCGTACGGTACAACACGCGAGTACAGCGCCACTATTAAGCGTTTGTTTAATGGTTCATCCATAAATAGGCGTAGAGCTAAGGTTTAGGTTTAGGAATAGGCTTAAATTAATTTTACGCACTGAAAACAAACATGAGACGCTTTTAATCTGTTTGAGGTAAAAAGTTTTCAGTTCAAAGTTGACTTTGTAAATTCAAATTGAACGGTATTTAATACTGTAGAAAAATTTCACTTTATCCATTTGCTTTCAGCTCTGAATTACACGTAAGTAAAGTTCAGTGTTCCCTTATTTCCCTGGGGCCAACTTGAAGAAACCTACGCAATCAAAAACGATGCAACGTATTAATGTTTTTAATAATTTTACTGCAGCAAACTGCAATATTTGCAATGAAAACTTACAGTCGACAACTTTGTGCGATAATTTTTAACATATTTTCTTAAAAAAACCGACAAAAAAACTATTTTAAGTTTTAGTTTTTCATCCTGTAAACTTCTTGACTTTTCAGTAATTTTGTGGAAAATTAGCAATTTCTGTAGCAGTTCGGATAAATGGGGAGTCATATTTTTGTTTTTCTAGAAAAAATATTTCCTGTTATTCGGGTACTGTAGTGACCCGAATAAGACGGGGGACTGATATTTATTTGGCCTCTCCAATGGGTGCCCCCCTGTTATTCGGTTACGCACTGTTATTTATTTTTAACTCACGCTCCGCCACCATTCGTTACTTATCCGGCACTGAAACTATCCGTTGAATTAAACGTTTATTTGTCTTGTGTCAATAGCTTGAGCGATAATGCAAGGATATGCTTAGGAATGAACTTTCAAAACTTGAGTACGCTTAAAAGTTTCGACTTCAAATTATTTGGTCCAGGAGTCATTTATGCACTACAATTAGAGATAACTGACATTTTATGGACTCCAGTTACGGTTTAACGACTCTATCCGCTTACGGACTCTTATTAGGGATACGGACTCCTATTGATTGGAACTCAATATGGAAACAGTCCTCTTATTACCCCACCCCCTCTTATTCAGGTCACTGCAGTACGAACTGCTATTTATATTTTAACAATAATCTTTGATTTTAACCTTCTCATTTTGCCATGTCATTCACTATGATACAAGTATGTTTACATGTTTTCTAAACAAACGTATGCTTCTGTGAATTGAGAGCCATTTACATACTCTAATTAGGATGTTTGATTCTTACCCAATCACAGAGCAAAAAAATATTGACTTCTATTGATTCAGACTCAAAATACGAACTATCTCTTATTGCCTCAGACTCTTATTCAAAATTCTACTTTAACCGCTTCTCACATTGAGTTGCCTATAGGCAACTAAGCGCAGTGTATATACGTTAATTAATATATATCGTACAGTGTTTCACAATTGCAACACGTATACATAGTACTAAATCACCACAAGACGTGAGAGCCTACTTGGGCTCGAGCGTCAAGCTCCTATAGCTGAGTGGTGATGGCATATGCCTCCCACTCAAGTCACTGGAGTGCGAATCCTGGCATAAAAGTAGGTCTGAAAGGAAATAGAAAATATTCATGTGAGAAAGGGTTAACTCACAGCACTACAGTTTCATCCTTCTAAAAATTGCAAGACCGAACATATAAAAATATTAGTCTAAAGCTTAAGCCTACTCTATTGCTGACTGAAGGATTGTTTAATTTTCCTATATGGAATAAAAACAATAGACTTCGGCTTAGGCTTAATATTAAATTTAGGGTTACGAATAAGGCTTTGACCCAGGGTTAAGGCAACATAAACCAATAAACGTTAATGTGACAATTCTTTTGCCGTCTATCAAATTTATTGTGTGGAAAAGTAAACAAATACCGAAAGTTAATACGGACCCACATTTGACAATGAATGCCCAGCCCGTCACCTTGGCACCCAACCGCGTCCTGAAGCCTATGAATAAGTCCAAGCATAATCCTTAAGCGTAAGTCTGCAGCCTAAGCCTAAGAAATTTCGGATCATATGATTATCATGCGACGAAGTTGTCGGGCGACAAATTGTCATATTTTCAACAATGCATATCGGATTTAAAGTAATAATTGCAGTTGAAATAATTGCAAATAGTGCACTTTATCATAAAATCTCCGTTAGTTGACAGAAAAAACTACTTGTTCTAACACACGGAAGTAATATATTGATAACAGCCAATGTTATTTGAAGGGGCGTAACAGTAGATTTTGCGTATTCCTAAGCCTAAGCCTAAGCGTTGCAAAAATGACTAAGCCTAAGCCAAAGCCTAAGCCTAAGCCTAAGCCTAAGCAAAACAAATGTCTTTTATGGACCCACCAGCAACCTGGACGCCCGTTAAAGTAACATACGGGCCCTGATAACAATGAAATTACAATATTAAATTAGTTACGTAACAGTTATTTAATTTTGTTGTGTACTGGAAACATGAAATCAAAACGTTTCTGTCAGCCTCCCCCCACACCAGTGCCTCAGTACGCAGCGATGCGGTCAGAATTTCAGTCGGAAGGGTACACCTTGAAACAACGGTACGAGCGAGGGTAGCGAATGAGAAAAATATATTTTAATTCCCGAAAGATGGCAGATTTAAATCAAAAGTTTTTAAAAATTACTTATTTTCTCATTATTCAATTAGGGAATTTTAAGAAAAATATCTTATAAATGCCCTATTGTAGACAAATCATCGTTTTTATTAGAAATGGTTATTGCAACTTTTAAGAGTTGACGTGTCAAACCGTGGGGTGTGAATCAATGTTGACATTTCAGCAATTTGATCAGGGGACACTCTGTAACTTGATACAAACACATATATCAGTACATTAATTAATGCGTGTACTGGGTCAAATCTCGTTAATCATATTACATAACTGCACAAAAATTACAAGTTTCACAATGTACTGCAAACAAGGTGTATTAACAGTTGTTTTATGCAATTAATAATGCAGTTTTCATTTCACTGAACGCCCAAAAGTGTGATCATAACATATTAAAATTCAGTTTTTTGCGTTTTATCAGAATATCTGTTCACAATTATTGCCGGACTATGAAAATTTACTGTTTCACAACGTAATTTTCTTCATCAGGCATCACTTACTTCAACAATACAGCCATACATTTGCTGAATCGTCGACTTTTGGTTTAATATGTGCCAGGTTTTTGGTGCTAAAAATTAGGTTTAGGTTGTAATGAAATATTTAAAAACTGTACCATTTTGAGGTACGATCCAAGTCGTAACTACTGAAGTGATAAGAATAACAGGGGGATGCCAATTATGCAACCCCTTCAGGAGTCCCTATTCCTCATAACTGTCCGATAGAGCTTATAAGAGTCAATAAAGGAGACCAAAGTAGGCAAATACCCTAAACTGTCAGATCATTTGCATAAACTTTATTAAATCCACAAAAAACGAATATGGCAATCATCAAAAATACTTCAGAACAAGTCAGTTCTGCCCGAAGGAAGAATATAAAAACAATGGTGTTAGGTCCAACTAAACATCAGGTGATTTGAAAATAAATAACAGTCCGTAACCGAATAACGCCGGCAACCTTTGTATAAGCAAAGTAAAATAAATACTAATTCACTTTTCTTTGCATAGTAGCAAGGTGTGGCGGTTGGTGCCGTACGACAATTTTGCTACGAGCCGAAACTTTTTACACGTGATTAACCCTTTCTCGTATGAATATTTTCAATTGTAGTCCGTTGGCAATATGGCACTACAGACGAGAGCGGCATAGATGTGTTAATAGAAGTATTTTTACCAGTTTCTGCGTGGTGCAAGTTTAGCAATGTACGTAATTTACGTGCCACAAGATTCGTTTTGTTAGCCAAACCGATAAAGACAGCGCAGATGCGGGTAGAATTGACCCATTTTTAGTAGGTTTAGGCAATTTGAAACTTTAAAATATCAAATTATTTGCTCAGTTCAGTTTAAAGAGTGCGAAAGTTCGAAAATAAAACTATTTTTACCCATTGGAAAAAACTCAAGGTCCCCAAGTAATTATAGCGAGTTAACCACGTTTACGTTGCCATTCAACTTCAATATTTAATTGCGGTTGGAAAACAAATTTGCATAAACCTACGGCATATTTCAAAATATCAAATATTATGCCAAAACCAGTATTCTACTAAAAGGTTTGTAACATTTTATTCATTCCCAGCCTTAAATATGAATGGCATTTCTAGCCAGTCGCTAGATTAATTCAAAATACACGGTCTCCGATTGAGCTATGGGCTATGGCAAGAGCACCCTAAAATGAAAAATATTTCATTTAACAAAAGGGTCAACTTGTTAATCGGGCAATCCCAGTGAGATAAAATTCATGCAATATGGGATTGCGTTAATTGCAATTTTTGGTGCTTGTTCTGGCAATTTAAGAATTTTGTTAAATGAATACTATTTCATTCAACAAAATTCTTAAATTGCCAATCGGGCAATCCCAGGTAAATAAAATTCATACAATATGGAATTGCGTTAACAGCAATTTAAGAATTTTGCTCAATGAAAAATATCTTATTGAACAAAATTCTTAAATTGCCGTTCGGGCAATCCCAGTGAAATAAAATTCATGCAATATGGGATTGCGTTTATGGCAATTTAAGAATATTGTTCCGTGTCTGGCAATTTAAGAATTTTATTCAATGAAAAATATTTTATTGAACAAAATTCTTAAATTGCCAATCGGGCAATCCAGGTGAAATAAAATTCATACAATATCGGATTGCGTGTGTAATATTTATAAAATGATCCATAAGGTTAACGCTCAGCCGACGATTCGGAAACCAGTTGCCTGGGTGCCGAAAAAATCATGGACTGGATTCGAAACAAAAAATTCGAACCTAAATGTTATAAACCATTTTTACAGGCGGGCCCACGGCCATGGGGGGGCCAGAGGAACTTAGCCTCGTGAAAGAATGTTGCCCCCTCCCTAGAAAATTTTCAACACTGCTTTTAAGTCATTAAAAACTCTTCTATGCCTCTCTCGAAAAATGTTTAGCCCCCCCAGTAGCAAGTAAGCTGGCTTCGGCCCTGACGCCTGGACCCATCGACATATTTACCAGTTGAATTCCTAATTTCTGGCGTTTTATTAGTATTTTTGTTACATTTGTATCGCTTGTAATGATTCAGACTTTGCTAATTTTTTCATTTTACAAAATAGAATTTTTAACATTTTTACGGTAATTTCATTAAATCAAAATATCGCTATGGTAAATACCAGCTTAATGTCAACTGAGTACAATACAGCTTCAATGGATGGCGGATGGAGATATACATTTTTGACAATATGAGGCCTTTACGGCGCCGTACGGTCAACACGCCACCCAGCGGCATGATACGAACTATAGCACCGTGCAAACGGTTACGTGCCGATGTCAGGGTGTTTTCAGACACAATGCCTGGGTTTCTGAAATCTGTAATATGTTAAATTTTGTCAGCGACTTTAAGTATTTATTTAACTTAAGTAAGCTTTTAACAACGACAAAATGGTTAAGTAATTGCTTAGCACGTACTTAAGTACGCGTACTTAGGTACGGTTTCAGAAATTTAGCCATTATCAGGTTTCAACTCAAGAAACCGCCCCTCAAACAGTTTTGTAGGACATAACGCCAATGCTGAACGTTGGCTAATCCCATGCTAATCACCATTACAGACTACTAATGCCATACGACCTTTTACTTGCCGATAACCCTGTATCCTTGAATTTTTACACTTACAAGAAACCCAAGACCTGAAGGTGGAATTCTATAATCTGACGGAAAAATTATACCATAGATGAGCACAAGTGCTGGTAAATTATTTTTCAGATGGGGCAGAGGCATATGCCAGAATTGATTAGGGTCTAAATACTAAATATAGCATAGTTCCAACTGGAACTACGTTCTGCCGGAACAGGAACAGGAACAGGAATTGAATTTTTTGCAGGAACCGCAACAGAACAGGAATTGAATTTTTGCACGAATTCCGGCCGGAACAGGAATTTCGGTTGAACCATGGTATATATATTTATATATATATTGAAATTCTTAAGAACTATAAAAATGAACACTTATACAAGCTTTAGCATACCCTGATAGATGGCAGCTGACAAAAGAAATTTCTGGACCGCTTCGCTTGTCGAAGACAAACGTTTATGTGAAGTTATACATTCTCAAAATGAAATCTTGGTTACGCTCCGGGTAACGGGGGTTGTAGGTTTTGTCGCAACGCACACACAGGTTACAAATTATTGCAGATAAGACAAATACTAAGAAAGTAAACAAAAATTTACACACAGCCAAAATGCATTCACTACAACGTCGGGCGGCGAAAATTGGGAAACTTTTGATTGTTGCAATAATATTTTGTAAACCTGCAAATTGTGACTAAATGGATCCGGGGCCTAAATGCCACGTCGTATTTATTTCCGATATCAGTGGCGGATGGGAAAGGTTTTAGCCAGAAGCCAAACGCAATTTGAGTACTAAATCATATATAATTGACAAGGCATTGATGGATTATTTGTATTAGCCAATAGGCCAGTGTTACTTTAAGGGGCGTAACAGTAGATTAAACGTAGTCCCAATATCCACACCGTCGCATATAGAAACAGTCAATATTTTCCGGTCCCGGCTCCTATTACCCCGAATCTGGCGTAGAAATTTGATTGGTGGAAACTCTGCTAAAATAAGTAAAATATTAATTTTTAAGATAGAATTGACTAATCATTACCAATGGTTCAATAGGCCTGTGTTTAGGTGTAACAGGGCTTAGAATAAATTGACGGCCACGTCTTTAGCCCCTAACGACGGTGTGGTGTTGCCTTATCTATGACAGCGTCAAACCTCATTTTTGACATAATTAATATTGGCCCCGAAAGTCTCAACGATTCTGGTCCCTGTAAAGATTAGGGGCGGAACGGTTTTCTGTGGGACTGCAATAGAGTAAGCTTAAACATTACACCAATTTTTGTTTTGGCTTTAGGCTTAGGTTTATGTATCAGCTCATTCTTACGCCTAGGTTTAGGCTTAGGAAATATGCTCATACTACTGTTCCGCCACTATTCTATACATTGGCCAAGACTTTTTATCGGGTCGTACAAACAATGGTTGATCGGCGAAATATATCCTTCAGAAATTTTTCAACAAACTAAAAAAATAAACACTTTTTAGCTATAGAAAATCCAGCTAATCCAAACCCTTATACGGATACTCGTCAAAGACTTTTATTCCACTATGAAACGAAATCCTTGTTATATCCGCTGGACACTGGCTAATCCAAAAATTTCCAAACAATGATCGCTCCAGATACATATTGTAAATAGCCCTCGCAAGCGGAGCGAGCTATAAGCCAAATGCTATTTTCGCGGCCCAAGCGTACAAAATTGTAAAGGACAATACCATTTTATTACAAAAAATATTCTGAGGGGTTGGCCGAGCCCTTTCTGGTTCCGCCGCTGCCCCTGGACTGTTCCGTTATTAATATCTGACCAATAGCAAAGTTTGCACGAAACTTTTGACCAATGTTACTTTTAGGGTCATAACAGTAGGTTAAGCGTATTCCTAAGCCTAAGCGTAAACTTAAGCGTTGCAAAAGCGTATTCTTAAGCCTAAGCCTAAGTCTAAGCCTAAGCCAAAACCGAAGCCTAAGCCTAAGCCTGAGCCTAAACCTAAGCCTAAGCCCAAGCCTAAGCCTAAGCAAAAAACTGTAGTCTAGAATGTAAGCTTACTCTTTTACAGACCCACCAGAAACCTGGACGACCCTAAAAGTAACATGGGCCAAAGTTTATTGCCAACAAAACACACAACCTCGATGCAATTATATACCGAAACTGCAGCAGCAATAATCTCATAAACGACAGTAAATTGTCATAATCTAAAGCTGTTTACATTGATTAACTTCTGTCCCATTATTCGTTAGGGTTCATTTTTGGACCGTTTTCATTGGCCGGTTCCAGGGGCAGCCTATAAGCCACGGTTGCGGCCAGCAATTAAAACCAAAATTTTTGTATTCAGATTTAGTACTAAAATTGCGTTTGGCTTCTATATCGCTTCATTTGCAAGCTTTTTTCAGCGTTGTATATTGTAAGCCCCCGACAAAAATTTCTGATTTATCAGTGATGGTTATTATTTGGCTACAAGAAGGTTTTGGTCGGGCCAGTAGCCGAGATGGGGCCAGGAGGGACTCAGCCATCCATCCTGAAAAAATTGTAGCCACCACTTGAAAATTTTCAACCTTGCTTGTAAGTCAACAAAAACTTTTGTATGCCGCACCTGAATATTCTTTAGCCCTCCTAGCAAGGTGAGCTGGCTACGGGTCTTTCTTTCGTCTGCTTATAGGAATAAACGTCAAATTATATTAACGGACGCTTAGTTGCATTCTTATAGAAAAAAGGCTTAATCATTAGGTCGTATCTAAAAATACACTGTATACAGACAAGAAGTATATTTTTCGCTAAGCTAACTTAAGGGCTCATATTCTCAAACGCGAGTAGCATCAATTACCAGTTGGTGATAGGTCTTGAAACTTTCAATCGAGTGAATGAACGAGATTCGAAGAGTTAATAGGCCCGTATTTGCAGGCGAGCCTGACAGCTTGGAAGCCTATTCCCAACGCGATCCTAACAGCTTAGATGCCTATCGCCAACAATTAATAGATGCTATACGTATTTGAGAATATAGCCGCAGAAAACAACAATATTTTCTTTTTGGGGGTAAATTTACACATTTTCAACTGAACTTAAACAAAAATTTGTATTCTCAAATGTGTATAGCACCTGTCACCTTTTCATGATTAATGCCGTAGTTTTTCAACCAGTGAATGGCAAAGTTCAAAATTCAGTGAACATTTTTCTGCTGACTTGTCCGGCCCATGTAAATATCAGCGGCGGAACGTTTTTCTGTGAGACTGCATTAGAGTTAGGTTAAGCTTTAGACTAATTATTTTGCTTGGTTTAGGCTTAGTCTTAAGCTAAGGCTTAGGAATAATGCTCATTCTTTACGCTTAGGCTTAGGCTTATGAGTATGCTTACTATACTGTTCCGGCCCGTGTTCGTACATTGGCCACTTGTGCTACTTATGTGCTTATTTTGAGTTTTGCAATATTGCAAGAGTTTAGTTCGAACACCTATCGCTAGCTGGTGATAGTTGCTATATGCGTTTGAGAATATGGTCCAAGTCCTCGGCCGGATTAGTGGCTCTCGAATTAAAACGTTAAAAAGGTGTCACTATCATGACACACACGAGCATAATACAGTTACATAAGGGCAGTCCGGTAGCCAGCTCACCTTGCTATGGGGGCTAAAAAATTTTCAACAGGGGCATTCACGGGTTTTCAATGAGTTATAAGCAGGGTTGAAAATTTTGTAGTGGTTGCCCAAATTTTTCCCAATGGGCTGAGCCCCCTGGCCAGCATTGACTACGGGCTGTTTTCCGGAAAACAATATGATTGAATAAATGATTTGTTCAATTTTTTCCGGAAAAAAGCCGAAAACAATGGAAAAAATTCATTCTTTGTCTTCCAGCGAACAACCCTACCCGTGCACTGTACAATTATGTCCCCTAAACGCCTGGTACAAGTGTATCACCCACAATACTGCATCAGGAGCGTCCGCAAAAAAACTATATTTGGGGGGCACATAATACATTTAGGGTTCCCCTACGATTGTAATTTAAGATCCTGCATTTTTAGACTGAGTCTATTTTGGGGGGCACCATCAAAACTTCGGTAGACACACCACCTCAATGCCCCCTTTTCCGAGGGATGCCATTATACTCCAAGCGAGAACGGCAGCCCAAAACGAATGTTGTTCCAGCGAAAAATCCTGGATCCACAATTGAGCACGTTTCCTAGTCATGTCCAGTTAAAAACATTTTGCTAAATTTACTTTGTTCAAACTGTATATAACAGTGCTTCAGCAAAACTTGGGGCTGGGAGCTACTCAAAATCCCACCGTGGAAACGCGTTGCGAAGATCAAAATATTTTAAAAAATTTTTGATTTAAAATCTTCTTAGGGTAGGCGTCCGTTTTTGGGATGTGCCCCCCAAATACGGGCTATGGCAATCGCTTCGCCGACCCTATATATAGACAGAGTTGATCGCTTCACAATATCACAAATACAACAACATAACAATGTTACACCGAATCATAATACAATGCGCAGTTGAAAGTTTCGGCTAAAAATTACAATTGAACGAAACAGTTTGAAATTCAGTTGAATTCGAAAAAAAAATTACAAACATAACAGCGACTGTTGAAAACAAATTTTCAATGCCAGGATCGGCTTGTTATTGTATCAGCTTTGTTGTATTTTAGAACAAACACTAATGTACAGGACGAGTTGACAGAAGCGAGCGAGGGGGGGGGGCATGACGCTCAATCTGAATCTGTATTCATTAACAATCTGGGTCCATGTAAACGCCAGGGGCGGAGAGTTTTTTCTGTGGATCTGCCATAGAGTAACCTTAAGGTTTAGACTGATTTTTTTTGATTGGTTTAGGCTTAGGCTTAGGCTTAGGAATATGGTCTTTCTTACGCTTAGGAATATGGTCTTTCTTACGCTTAGGAATATGGTCTTTCTTACGCTTAGGAATATGGTCTTTCTTACGCTTAGGAATATGGTCTTTCTTACGCTTAGGAATATGGTCTTTCTTACGCTTAGGAATATGGTCTTTCTTACGCTTAGGAATATGGTCTTTCTTACGCTTAGGAATATGGTCTTTCTTACGCTTAGGAATATGGTCTTTCTTACGCTTAGGAATATGGTCTTTCTTACGCTTAGGAATATGGTCTTTCTTACGGTTAGGAATATGGTTTTTTTTTTCTTTCTTACGCTTAGGAATATGGTCTTTCTTACGCTTAGGAATATTGTCTTTCTTACGCTTAGGAATATGGTCTTTCTTACGCTTAGGAATATGGTCTTTCTTACGCTTAGGAATATGGTCTTTCTTACGCTTAGGAATATGGTCTTTCTTACGCTTAGGAATATGGTCTTTCTTACGCTTAGGAATATGGTCTTTCTTACGCTTAGGAATATGGTCTTTCTTACGCTTAGGAATATGGTCTTTCTTACGCTTAGGAATATGGTCTTTCTTACGCTTAGGAATATGGTCTTTCTTACGGTTAGGAATATGGTCTTTCTTACGCTTAGGAATATGGTCTTTCTTACGCTTAGGAATATTGTCTTTCTTACGCTTAGGAATATGGTCTTTCTTACGCTTAGGAATATGGTCTTTCTTACGCTTTAGGAATATGGTCTTTCTTACGCTTAGGAATATGGTCTTTCTTACGCTTAGGAATATGGTCTTTCTTACGCTTAGGAATATGGTCTTTCTTACGCTTAGGAATATGGTCTTTCTTACGCTTAGGAATATGGTCTTTCTTACGCTTAGGAATATGGTCTTTCTTACGCTTAGGAATATGGTCTTTCTTACGCTCAGGAATATGGTCTTTCTTACGCTTAGGAATATGGTCTTTCTTACGCTTAGGAATATGGTCTTTCTTACGCTTAGGAATATGGTCTTTCTTACGCTTAGGAATATGGTCTTTCTTACGCTTAGGAATATGGTCTTTCTTACGGTTAGGAATATGGTCTTTCTTACGCTTAGGAATATGGTCTTTCTTACGCTTAGGAATATTGTCTTTCTTACGCTTAGGAATATGGTCTTTCTTACGCTTAGGAATATGGTCTTTCTTACGCTTAGGAATATGGTCTTTCTTACGCTTAGGAATATGGTCTTTCTTACGCTTAGGAATATGGTCTTTCTTACGCTTAGGAATATGGTCTTTCTTACGCTTAGGAATATGGTCTTTCTTACGCTTAGGAATATGGTCTTTCTTACGCTTAGGAATATGGTCTTTCTTACGCTTAGGAATATGGTCTTTCTTACGCTTAGGAATATGGTCTTTCTTACGCTTAGGAATATGGTCTTTCTTACGCTTAGGAATATGGTCTTTCTTACGCTCAGGAATATGGTCTTTCTTACGCTTAGGAATATGGTCTTTCTTACGCTTAGGAATATGGTCTTTCTTACGCTTAGGAATATGGTCTTTCTTACGCTTAGGAATATGGTCTTTCTTACGCTTAGGAATATGGTCTTTCTTACGCTTAGGAATATGGTCTTTCTTACGCTTAGGAATATGGTCTTTCTTACGCTTAGGAATATGGTTTTCTTACGCTTAGGTTTAGGCTTAAGCTAAAGCTTAGGAATATGCTCATAATACTGTTCCGTCCTTGTTCTTTACATTGGCCACAATCTGAATAATTGAACCATCGTGACCGGATTGTCAATTATAACTTGAACCTATATTTAAGGCGTTTTTTCGACGCATATCCCCCCGTCTTTTTGGGCGATTGTCGGTCAATCTTAAAAATAGGACCATAACAGTGGGTATACGCATATTTCTAAACCTAAGCCAAAGTCTAAGCATAAGAATGACATTATACCGAAATCTAGGCAAAAGATAGTCTAAACGATAAGCTTTACTCTATTGTAGTTACACAGAAAAACGTTCCGCCCCTGAACTTTACATGGGACAGCCTGCTAACGAAACCTAGCCCTGGTTATTACTTTCCTTTTCATGTTTTCGAAATATCCCGGCAAAATTAAGCTTAGGCTTAGGCTCAGGATTATGCTTTAGGGATAAACTTACAGTTGCTGTATACTTTTTAATTATTTTAATGTCATCCGACGACGCTGTCCGTCACCGACACTATACGGTATCGTACGTGCGCACGGTAACGTACAGCAACGGACGGCGACGGACGGCACCTGACGGGTGACAGGCGGTGATGGACAGCGCCGTACGACAAGCATAGCGCAACCCTTCAGTTTAAGATTGAAAGTGGACCTGTAAAAGTGCCATAATTGAATTTTTATATTTCATTACAAACAAATTTTGAGCAAACCATCACTTCTGTTAAGCAGAAATGCAAGCTAGAAAACTATCCGAGCCCGTAGCCAAGGATGAGGGCACGGGACGCTCAGCCCGTCCTGGAAAAATTTTGCCTCCCAGAAAATTTTCAACCTTGCTTGTATTTACCCGTCTACGCCCCTCCTGAAACAAAAATTTCAGTCCCCCCACAGCAAGATGTGCTGGCTCCGGGTCTGAATCTGTCGCGTTTCTTTGAAGTTTTCCTACACACATTATTTTAATTAAAATTGCTTATTTACATGATATGCATTGGCATTTCATATCAACTTTCAGTTGAAAAGTCTAGGAAAATATTTCAAATTTCATAGTAAACGCGTCAATCAAGCGGAGGATACTAAAATAAGGAACATCAAGCCAGGTTTCTTATGAAAAACCAATAAGAACCACGAATATGGCCCACGTCTACTGAGTAGTGTAGTGACCCGAATAATAGGGGGGACTGATATTTATTTGGCCTCTCCAGAGGGTACCCCTCTTGTTATTTCGGTTACGCACTGTTATTCATTTTTAACCCATGCTCCGCTGGCATTCGTTACTGATATATATCCGGTACTGTAACTATCCGTTGAATTAAACGTTTGTTTGTCTTGCATTAAAAGCTTGAACGATAATACAAGGTTATACTTAGAAATTTCCCTTCAAAACTTAAGTATGCTTTAAAGTTTTGACCTCAACTTTATTTGGTCCTGGAGTCATTTATGTACTACAATAGAGATAACTGACATTTATGGTCTCCAGTTACGGTTGAACGACTTCATCCTCTATCAGCTTTTACGGAGGCTTATTAGAGACACGGACTCCTATTGATTGGAACTCAAAATGGAATTCTCTCTTATTGCCTGCTCTTATTCGGGTCAATACAATACTTTATTCGAACACTACTTTGTCCACGTACTCTCACTCGGTCAACAGCTCATTTGACCAACAGTTAAATTTGACCTGAACTGAACCTACATTTGGTCGTGAAATTGCCAAAAAACGAGTAAAAAACACTTATGTAGTTGGACAGGCTTGATTTAGAAGCGTATACCCTCCGTAAAACATTACTGAAAGTTAACTTGTACTGTTGATGAAACAAGCTGTTGGCCAAGTGAACGTAAACCGATTGGCCACAATTGGCAACTGGGACGCCCTAAAAGCTACTTTGCAGCGTAAACAACTACTGGAATGCAAACTAATTTGATATTTTTCGTGTAGAAAATAAATAGTGATTGCTTGTGTTCAAGGCACCTGTGTTGTACAGTCCTATACTCCGATGCTTTCTTCTTATTGGTTGTTGTATTGTCATTATAGTCTCAATTGTCCAATCAAAATCAGTTTTTATTCCAGCAGCTGCTTGAAGGGTTGCCCTGAGCAGCAACGATTGGCGCTTGGAACGTCTTAGTTTAGATATTTTTATTAGTGATGATGCAATATTTGACATGAAATACGTAAAGAAATCCACAATTAATACTTAGAAAATTCAACGATTTAAGATTTTTATTGTATTTACCGTTCCGGTGCAGAGACGTCACCAAAATCAAATACTTCTGAACTGTGTTAAAGGCATTCGATTAAGACATACGGGCCTGTAGCCGATGGGAGGCCAGGGGTGGGCTCAGCCCCTTGCGAAATTTTGGGTCCACCCTGTAAAGTTTTCAACCTTGCTTGTTACTCATTGAAAACTCTTGAATGCCCCTCCTGAAAAAATTTTAGCCCCTCCCCTAACAAGGTGAGCTGGCTACGGGCCTGAAGACAAATGAATATCAAAAACAGTTTTTGCTCCTTTTATTTTGAGCAAAAAAGTTGAATAAACGTAACCGATTTAAGGGTAAATATTCGTTGACCACAGTCCACAACAGCCGTATTTTCAAACGTTTTTTATGTTCCTTGAGACGCTTCCCAAAAAATTTCTAAATTCTTAAGTCTAAAATTATTGTCTAAGCCGCAGTGCATAGTACTTGTTGGGACTAACACAGCGTTAAAATGTTATATATATATATTTTATTTGTAAATATAGAAAAAACTAAGAAAATAGAAAAATTCCATTGTATTTTGAAAAAGTTGATTTTGAAATCGGAAAATAGCACTCGGCATAGGCGGATTAAACCCATTATTTTTCGACTGAAACGAAATGCTTTTTGAAGTTTGACTACATTTTAAGCTTGTTCAGCTTGTTCAGCTAATAATTTGGCAGTTGTAGAAATTTAAAAACTTCGTCAAAGGCCGAAACGGGGGTTTTTGTTAGCTCAGCCATATTTGTCACAGTTGTTCGGCAAGCAGACACATTGTGAGCTTCAGATGAACTATTTTCATTTGCTGAGTAACGCAGGGGAATACATTATACTCGCCCCCACTAAATCCACCGGTACAGTCCATGGAAAAACTTGAATCTTTGTACAGAATACTTGGAGTTCTAAGGCAAATTTAGTTAAAGAAATATTAAAATTCTTAAACTAATCGAACTATGTCCGGACTCTGTACAAGCTATTTGCCCCTAAGTCTGATTCGTTCCACCCTCCTGAGAAAATTTTCGGTCCGGCGCCCATACCCGCCGTGGTGCCCGTAGCCAAGGGGGGGGGGGGCAGGGGTGCTCAGCACCTCCTGGAAAATTTTAGCTCCCTAGAAAATTTTTAACATTGCTTGTAAGTTAACGAAAACCCTTGTATGCCCCTCATAAAAAATTTTCAGCCTCCGCTAGCAAGGTGAGCTGGCTACATGCCTGCGGCCATGGTATAAACAGAAGTCAATCAAACGTGAACCAAATAGCTATGAACGTTAGGAACGCCTTTTCATTAGAAACATTACACGAAATGTGCCTCAAAAGTTTCACAAAACTGTAATAAGAGACTAAGTAGGTTCCATGCTCATAACGAATAATGTTTAATTATTATAAAGCTAAAACGCGCACAATACGTAATTTAAACATCGATCCAACTGGTTTTTTGCGTTCATTTGTTTGGCCCATGTAAAGATCAGAGGCGGAACGTTTTTCTGTGGGACTGCAATAGAGTAAGTTTAAGCTTTAGGCGATCTTTTTTTGCTTGGTTTATACTGCAAAAAAATGGTGAGTCAAATTGACTCTCTCTGAAATAGGCTTTTCCTGACTACACAAACTGAGTCAAAATTCGACTCTGCCTGAGTCAAATTCGACTCAATTTCACTCTGACGGAGTCGAATTTTGACTCAGGTTGTGTAGTCAGGAAAAACCTCTTTCAAAGAGAGTCAATTTGACTCACCATTTTCTGCAGTGTAGGCTTAGGTTTAGGCTTAAGAATATGGTCATTCTTATGCTCAGGCTGAGGCTTGGGCTTAGGCTTTGGAATAAGCTTATATTAATGTTCCGCCCCTGTTCTTTACATTGACCAGTTGTTTTAACAAAAGATAAACCAAATAAATTGCAATAAAAACATTGGTGTAAGGTGTTATTTCGAGAAGTGGGTATTGCAAATATTGCAACCAGTTTGACCAATAATCAATTACCCACCCCCAGCAATGCTGCCCATAAAGGCGTTCTGACCTGCTACGTTAAACAAAAATTGTCAAAAAATTGCATTTCGTAAGAATGAGCTTATACTTAAGTCTAACCTTAAGCAGAAAATTAGTGTAAAGCTTACGCTTTATTGCAGTCCCGTAGAAAAACGTTCCGCCCTTGATCTTCACATGGACCACATATATGGTCCATGCGGCAATTGGCCTGTGGTGGCGTACGCCATCGAACGGTATTTAAACAGTTAAAATGTGCTAGCACCAACCTTAGTTGATTTTCTCTATTCGTAGGCCGAATTTTTAAATTTGAAACTCATATAAACATTACAAATCATGGCCCATGTATAGAACAGGGCCGGAACAGTACTATAAGCATATTCCTAAGCCTAAGCCTAAACCTAAGCCTAAGCCTAAGTCTAAGCCTAAGCCTAAGCCTAAGCGTATGGATGAACCTATTTCTATGCCTAAGCCTAAGCCTAAGCGTAAGCCTAAGCAAAACATTAGTGTAGAGCTTAAACTGACTCTATTTTAGCCTCTCCGAGAAACGATCCGGCCCTGTTCTATACATAGGCTCAAATCACAAATAATTTCATATATTTCTGAAATTAGCAAATCAGGTTTACAGAAATTATGCTTAATTTGGAACCGGTATTGCGATCAAAATTTTTGAAAACACAACACCACCGATGGGTGGGGCCATAAAGGACCAATTGCGTTTAGCTAAATGCTTGTTCGAAATTTGAACCAATCGTATTACAGCAAGACCCTCGTTGTTGTATTTTTGCATTATCCAATTGGATTCAGTTTGCGTTCCAGTCGTTGTTCTGGCGTATTTACAAACCAATAATTGAAGTTTGAAACGTCCGAGTTGCCAACAGGAAGTAATATGATTTCAGGATACGACATAATTACTAATATGGTTATATCTTGAAATCTATTACCGTTTGCTAGCTTTGGCGAAATCAAATTTGTAAAAATGAAATTTTTCTGTATCATACTTAACCGTATTTATATTAATACGATTTTAAGATAAAACTTCAAACTTGGTTCTGGGCCTATATTCTCAAATTCGCGTAGCACCCATGGCCAATGTATAGAACAGGGCCGGATCGTTTTCCGGAGGGGCTATAATAGAGTCAGTTTAAACTTTAAACTAATTTTTTTGCTTAGGCTTAGGCTTAGGAATAGGCTCATCCATATGCTTACGCTTAGGGGGGTTTTTGTTGCGTGGGGTGTGTGGTTTGTTTTGGTTGGTTGGGTGGGTGGAATTTTGTTGGTTGGTTGGGTGGTTGGGTGTTTTTGTGTGTAGTTGGGAAGTTGGATGGGGGATGGGTGGGGGTGGGGGGGCGGGATCTTTCCTTGCTTGGCTTGGCTTGCCTTAGGAATATGCCTATACTACTGTTCCGGCCGTGTTGTATACATGGGCCGCACCTATCGTCAGTTAGTGATAGGTTTTCATGCGGACGAACATCTCCAATTGCAGATCTCAAAAATTGATACAGAAGTAGGGCTCATTAAACGAGACCGAAGTGCTGAATTTTGAACCTCAACATTCACCAGTATGAAAGTTACAAGATATATCATCAACTGGTAATAGGTGCTACACACATTTGAGAATACGGGCTCTAGTCGTAGAACAGTAAAATGACAAAACATTGTCAAGATTTGGAAAAAATACAGTACAGTTACCATATACAGTTAAATTGATTAATCTATCAAGAATGCATGATACAAGAGTATGCAACATTTGAGGTTCTGCATGGTACAAAATGTTCCACCGGACGTTGCGTTTTTGGCCGACCCCTCTTATTTAGTGAATGCGGGTCGCTGTCACATGCAATAATCATAAATAAAACTGTCAGCGGAGCAGTTTTGACTACGAATGCATACAAGTGTCATGGTTCGTATAAGTTGTACCCCGTAAATAAAACGGGGGGTCGGTCACACACGCAACGCGTGCCGGGTGCATTGTTTTCTACACAGAATGTACCCAGTTGCATACGCTTGTTAAAGTAACCATCATCTAATCTTAAATAGTAGAATTAACGCGTTAGCCACAATGTAAAAATATACAAATCAATAAGTGAAGTGAGGATAACCGTGTCATAATTGAAAATTGGGCAAAATTAGGTTTCAGAAACCCAAAATTAGGTAGTTAAAATGATGTTAAATCGGATATAAATTTTAATAATAATTTAATTTAATTTTCAACGACCACATTTCAAAGGCAGTTAAAAGACTCTGATAAGGTTACAAACAAAAAGCGATAAACTCAAACGAATAGTTAAAATTGGTAAAAATTTCGTTACTCGAATTAAATCAACAGGTTGATTTTGCTGTTGGAGAACAATGCCGGCTAAAGGGTTTCCTAACCCACCAGTTGAGGCGGAACCGACTCTTGGGGGATTCCATCTTGGCAAATTAACAAATTTTTCTGGACCACGAAGTTATAGAGCTGTCAAAGTAGGGGCCTACTCGGACCTGTTTGGGAGGACCGACTAATCCGTACACTGGCTCTGTCGGAGATAGATCGCGCCCGCAGCCAGCCAACCTTGCCTGGGGGGGGCTAAAAATTTTCAGCAGGGGCATTTAAAAGGTTTCAGAGACTTACAAGCAAAGTTGAAAATCATCTAGGGGGGCCAAAGTTTTTCCAGTGGGGGAGCTGAGCCCCCTGCCCCCACCCCTTGGCTACGGACCCGAGATAGATGTAACCCTACGCCACTCTGGTAACCCTGCCATATGTCATTCTTAGTGCCGATTAGCGGAAGAATTATTGTGAACGTTGCATCAGTGAGATAGAATGCATAATAACTGCAAGTTGAACTTATACCAACAAATTGCATTCTGCTTAACTTGAAATTTCAAAAACTGTTCGAAAAAATATTAATAAAGTGGGCCAATGTAAAGAACAAGGGCGGAGCAATATTATAAGCATATTCCTAAACCTAAGCCTACGCCAAGCCAAATAATTAGTCTAAAGCTTAAACTTACTGTATTGCAGTCTCACAGAAAAACGTTCCGCCCCTGATCTTTACATGGGCCATAAAACGAAACAACTAAAAATTTCAATTTGTCTCCGATCACCATTTTAAAACGCTCATTCACAATAAAAAAACGCCTCCCAACGGCGAAAATTTTTCTCGGTTCTCCAATTAAAAAATTACAAAAAATACATTCCCTCTTCCAAAAAAAACCCCATTAACTTGACTAATTAACTCGCTCAGCGTCGCAAAATGTCGCGTGGCACCGTTGCCGCAACCGAGATTCGGCGGCGTATAAAAAATTTACACAAAATTATTAACAAAACAAATGGAAATATTGTTTTTCAATCGAAAAGTGAAACATTCGTTTTTGTCTACGCAACTTAACAAAAATTTAAAAAAATGAGAATAAATATATGCATATATTATATATATATATCATATATATTGTATATAAATATATATACATATTTATTATTAATTATATATATATATATATGCATATATTATATATATATATCATATATATTGTATATAAATATATATACATATTTATTATTAATTATATATATATATATGGATGGATGGATACGGACATATACCTATTTATGTATATATACATTATGCCATGTTGACATTTTACATAAAATAATTTCGTTCTTCAATTCAAAATGACTTCTTCGTCACCTGAAAAAATCTAAGTTTACGTCTTTAAGAGTTATAGTAAAAAGTTCAAAACCCTCGCAATACCATTTCAAGCCTAAACCAGGGCACTCGGCATTGCGCGTCGCACGTATCGTCAGTTGGAGATGATAATCTGGTTAGCAGAGACCGAGTTAAGATTGAAGGTGTCTTATATTGTAGGCCAGATCGATATGAAACGATAAATGCACAGCATCAGATTTACTGAGAGGGTAAGGTTGTATGTGGAATAGAGGCATTTGGTGTCAAAATATTTCAGGTCCAGGTTTGATCAGAAACTCACAAGACATTTAGCATAAACCAAACGGATGGATTAAGAATAATTAAATTTGTCGGATCTTGTACACTTTCTCTACACAGTTTTCGAAATATTAAAATTTTTGCATAACTTTAGCTTTGCATTAAGCTAAAGCTTGTGTGAGAACTTGTACAAGAGCCACAAACTATAATTTTATTCTTAATGAATGTGCTTTTAGCTTATGGTAAACGCCTTGTAAGATTCTAATGAAAACACGATCTGAAGTATTTTGTTTTCATCTGAAACTCACAAAGCGTTTACCATACGCCAAAACAAATTAAGAATAATTAAAGATTTTGGCTCTTGTACACTTTCTCCACACAGTTTTCGAAATTTTAAAATTTTGGTACAACTTTAAAGCCCATGTGAAGATCAGGGCCGGAACGCTTGCCTGTGGAACTAAAAAAGAGTAAGCTTAAGTTTTAGACTAATTTTTTGGTTGGCTTAGGCTTAGGAATACGCTCATTCTTACGCGTAGGTTTAGGCTTAGGCTTACGAATATGCTCATTCTTACGCTTACACTTAGGCTTAGGCTTAGGCTTAGAAATATGCTTATAATACTGTTCCGCCCTGTTCTTTACATTGGCCACTTTAGCATTAGCTTAAGCTTGTGTGGCGAAGCGTATAAGAGTCACGCAATTCGCTGCATCGTTTGCCAT
Source organism: Enoplolaimus lenunculus (assembly GCA_030248215.1). Classification (NCBI taxonomy): domain Eukaryota; kingdom Metazoa; phylum Nematoda; class Enoplea; order Enoplida; family Thoracostomopsidae; genus Enoplolaimus; species Enoplolaimus lenunculus. The sequence continues at coordinate 51,419 of JASANG010004127.1, read as the reverse complement.
ACGCTAAATTCTACTAATACCGAAAGGTTATTAAACAAGCTTAATAATTTGGTCACAATTAAATTTGTTTTAAAAATTTGACTTAATTCAACTACATTTTGCATTTTGTTAATTTGATATTAAATTCTGCTTCAAAATTTTAAATTCTCTTTTTGACTACAAGGTTCATTACTGATATTATTTAAATTTAGCGAATTCGTAAAGTTCAACTGAACATCTTTGCTAATTAAAACTACTCACCCACGTTTTCAAATTTGAAGCCAAGTTGAAATTCTACGTTTAAAACAATTTTGAACTACAGAGAAATAACGAAATAACAAATAAATGTGGTACATGCTAAGGATAAAAGCCTACTGTAGTGAGCCGAATAAAAGGAGGGGAGATTGATATTTATTTGGCCTCCCGAGAGGGTACCCGTTTGTTATTTGGATACGGACTGTTAATCATTTTTAACCCGCACAACGTCACCCTTCGTTACTGGTATATATCCGGTTTTGCCCCTGAGCGACAATGCAGCGTTATGTTTATTTATTTACTTTCAAAACGTAAGTATGTTTTAAAGTTTCGAACCGTACTTTATTTGATCCTGAAATCGTTTATGCACTACAATTAGTGATAATTGACATTCATCGTCTATAATTAGGGTTTAGGAACTCTACCCGCTTACGAAATCATATTAGCGATACGAACTCCTAATGATTAAAAATCAAAATAGGAACTCTCCTCTTATTACCTCCATCTTATTCGGGTTACTACATTACGCAAATAAACCAAAACATCAGCCTAAACCTAATTCTAAGCGTAAGCCTAAACATAAGAATTAACCTAAAAGGCTCCATGTCCACCAGCCTCCCTGATTCCCAGCTGGATAGGCAATGGACCAAAGATGTATAATTTCTCTGATTGGCCAGTTGTGGACCAGAGTTTACATCAAAATGGTACTGTCTATTTCAGAACCTGATAAACCCAGCACTTATCTATCGTACCTAAAAATGTGCTAACAAATGATTGGTTAAATAGCGTTGCGTATTTATTTAGCAAGGTGATTCTTTCTAAATGCTAAAATAGTTTCGATTACTTTTAGTTTTATATATTATTTTTATGGTTATACAAAGTTGTTTAAGTGTTTTGATGCCTGTCTATTAAATAAATATGTGCCCGTATTCTCAAATGAGTCCAGCACCCATCTCTAGTTTATAATAAACTCCACTGCAAAAAATGGTGAGTCCAATTGACTCTTTCCAAAATATGGTTTTCGGGACTACACAACCTGAGTCAAACTCGACTCACTGAGCGAGTCGGGTGGGTCGAATTTGACTCTGGCGGAGTCGAATTTAACTCAGTTTGTGTAGTCTGGAAAAGTCTATTTCGGAGACAGTCAATTTGACTCGCCATTTTTTGCAGTGTGGTAACTTTTGACTCAATGAACGGTGAGCTTCGAATTTTGGCACAGTTTTCAAATTTCATTTGCTCAATTTTTGCGATATTTTTACGATCCATAACGGCAATAGTTCGTGAGTTTGAAAACCTATCGTCAACTAAATACTATTTGATTTGAAAATTAATAGTTTCAGTTAAATTTCAATTCCGCTATAAAATTCCCTGTTCCTGTTCCGGTTCCGATTCCAACTCAATTCGATTTCGTATGGCACCCGACTCGCTGCGTTACATGCAAACAAATCTATCTTAACGTTGGACCATATTTTCAAATGCATATAGCAACTATCACCAGTTAGCGATACGTTTTCAGAAAAACGAATTTCTGCAATTGCGAATCTCTAACTTGGAACACAAGTCGAGCAAATCAAATGCGAAAAATGTGCTGAATTTCAAACGTCACCTTTTCACCAGGTTCAAACCTTGCAACACCTATCACCAACTGGTAATACGTGCCATACGTATTTGAGAATATGGTCCTAACCAATAATTTCTGACATGGGGTTACGTCATATATAAAATAGCGTAACAAGATTCGCGAACGAGAAACCAAACGCAATTTCAATTCTAATACCAAATTTTGATTTTGATCCCTGTTGGGAACATTGGCTTAGGCGGCTCCGCATTGGACCGGATGGCAATATAGATACATATATAAGGCCTGTTGGCTTTGTTAATGCGAATTTAGCTATAATGATAACATAATTACTTGTTACTATGAATAACTATAAATAAACATAATTATGGTACAAAATCACATATTATACACGTAAACTTGAAGGTGTCTGGTATAAAAACAAGGTGAAAAAAGTTTCTGATGAATGGATATGCTACGACCAAGCGACAGGATCGAAACTATGGGTTAGATTAACCCAGGGGGTCCGCGTTCTGTGGAAATTTTCGCCCCCATTCCGTCGTTTGCCATATGTTTTTTCGACATGAGTTGAAATTTTATTAGAAAAACATTTTTGCCCATTCAATAAATATTCTTGCATCCTCTGATGACAATTTCTAGTCGTGCGGTTGTCTGGCTCCGTAGTCAGCTCAACTTGCTAGCGGGGACCTAAACTTTTCATCGGGGGGCATACAAGGGTATTCGTAAACTTGCAAACAAGGTTCACTGCAAAAAATGGTGAGTCAAATTGACTCTCCCTGAAATAGGCTTTTCCGGACTTCACAAACTGAGTCAAATCCGTCTTCGTCAGAGTCAAATTTGACTCACAGACCCACTCATTGAGTAGAATTTGACTCTGGCGGAGTCGAATTTTGACTATGTTTGTGTAGTCCGGAAAAGCCTATTTCAGGCAAAGTCAATTTGACGCACCATTTTTTGCGGTGTTGGAACATTTTTAAAGGGGGGCAAAATTTTTCCAAGGGGGGCGCTGAGCCCCCTGCCCCCTTTGGCTATAGACCCGGAAGTCATGGACGTGAAGTCAGAATAGAGACAATATTTATTTTACTAAAATTTCTGAAGAAAGGACAGAAATGACACTTTGACAGAGTTAATAAATTATTTCTCGATCGCTATGCTCGCTCCCAAAACAACATTTAAGCGAAGTTATGGCGTTTCGGGCCCGTAGCCAAGGGGGGCCAGGGTGGTCAGCTTCCCCATCGGAAAAAAATTTGGCCCCCCTAAATTTTTTTTCAATCTTTCTTATAACTCTTTGAAAACCCTTGAATGCCGCTCCTGAAAAGTTTTCGCCCCCCCCAGCAAGGGTGAGCTGGCTACAGGCCTGTACCGTTTCAATAAAACCACAACTACGGTCGATATTCAGAAATCATACTTAAACTTTTACTGTGAAAGTTCACAAAAGCCAACACCAAATTTTGACACAAAAATGACAATTTACTAAAAATTATAGCAGTAAATCTGTGTTTTAAGTGGGTGTTATGCATCAAAAATTAGCTAGATTTCAAGTTTAGAAACCTGTCAAGGAATATGTCAACCAAAGCTAAAATGACACGCGTTCTAAACGCATGTTTGACCATCTGGAATGATTAGAAGAGACCAAAACACGACAATACCATGAATACTTTTGAACGATAACAACACACGGCAAATTCCAATGAGTTGACGAATCAATTCAGCTAGCGAGTTGGATATTTCTGAATTAATATCAGTAAACATTACAGATTGAACTGAATCAACTCAAAATTCTGAGTTCTCATAGTCCTAACTCAGACTGAGTGATTCAACTCATTCTGAGTTAAAATTAACTCACTGAAATTTACAGTGCAATTGTAGTTAGTTGAATTGTGTACTATGCAGTTTTTGCAATAATTGCAAGGAAAGCAATATCATATGAGATGGGCCAGTCATAAAATATTAACCCTTTCACGCATTAAGTATACAAGTGGTGTTGATAAACGATTCCAACGTCAAAGCACAGGGGTTCCAATCCATGTTTGAAATTGGATGTCAGTTGAAATAGAAAATATTCATGCAAGAAAGCGTTCAATGCAAATGTTAACTCGATGTTAATGATTTGATTTGGTTCGCTACTGTCTGTCGAAAATTTTGTTCCGTATTCACAGTGGAAACATCTCCGAATGGTACCTGAAACTGTCGGTAAATTTGACCTTACGAACCGCACGGCCAGAACTACAGGGAGCAACGGGGACGACCCTCAAACTGAACAGCTTCGCCGTCATCTTTTGGCTGAAAATTTTTTACCAACTGCATTAAAACCGAATTCTATGCTGACCAAATATAAATACTTTTCCAAAATTATATTCTTTCTCCCCTCTGGTAAGAATTTACTGGTTCGAGTGACCGTATTCTCATATGTGTGTAGCACCTAACACCAGTTGGTGATCGGTCTTGGAACTTTCAAATCACTGAACGGAGAGCTTCGAAATTTATCCCAATTGTGCAGATTTGATTCTAAATTGATTTCTGTGCAAAAATTAAAATTTGCAACCGCAACTGTTTGTGAGTTTGAAAACCTATTACCAAACTGGTCATAAATGCTATACAGGTTTGAGAATACGGACCCAGGTGTAAAGTCAACACATTTACCCTGTCAAATGGTTTAGTTTAAGCTTTCCGCTCCAATGGTCAAATACCCTTACCCTGCATCTAATAGGAAATGCATGGTTGAATTTAGCGTTTGCACCTGATTTGGTTGTCTAATCCGTTCTAAAAGTTACAGCTAACAGCAAATTAGACGAAAATTTAGAGCCAATGATGCGTATTAGGTGCAACATTTGAGAAACAGCCTTTTCTAAAATCTATTTTGGGTTTCAGAACTTGTGGTTTGGTTGTATTCTCCGAAATGGTATCTAGAACATTACTAAGTTGTCGCTGAGTGATGCTAACCGTTTCTCGCATGAATATTTTCTATTTCTACTGACACCTACGCGTGCGCCCACGGGGGACACTGGAGGGCTGTCCACCGCAAATACGGCTGGTGCCCTACCAAATAGACTCGGTCTAAAAGTAAACAATCTTGAATTGCAATTGTAGGGGCGTCCAAAATTATTTCGTGCCCCTCCAAATACAATTTTCTGCGGACGCCCCTGTGTGAAGGGAGGGACATCTGCCCTCAATCAAACTAAACTAGAGCGTGGGTGGGGGGTAGAAACCCAACAAAACCTTACAAAATATAATATTCACAGTTAAACGTACAAAGCTATTTACATATCAACGACACTGATATCAAATGCGCTAGCACAAGCATTCGGCTCTCGCTGCTGGTCTGGTACACGAGTGGTTTGTTCGCTTAAATTAATCTCGTCATTAAAATAAATGCGTTTTTTGTGGTTTATCTTAATTGACATTACTTTACGAGTTCCCAGTTTACAGCGTTCGCCGCAATAGCGCATATGGCGTGCTGATTGGCTACTGCGAGCGGTACCGGATCCGGCTTGGGTGGAACCGTACCCAAAAAATTCCAGGGTGGGTGCCCGTTGCGATGATCGAAATATTTTTCAAATTGTGAATTTTTCAATTTTAAATTCTTGTTAGGGTGAGCACACCACTTTGGGGTGAACCCCCAAACCGTGGGAATGCGGGTAGCTGCTCTGGCCCTGACTACAATAGTTCGTATTCTCAAGTGTGTATAACATTTATTGGGTGTTACTCAATAGCGGAATAACAGGATTGCGAACCGAAGCCCCATTCCCGTTTGTGGGGATATCCATCGTCACAAGTGGCGGATCCAGGATGTGTGGGGATGCATCGTTCCACCGGTCGTGAAATGCAGAAATCTTAGCGATGCAAATGACTGGAAAATGTGTTTTCTAATTTAAATTTGAGAAAAAATACGGGCAAAGTTAAATAATACAACCTAACTTTTAAACAAATTTTTGCGTCTTCTACGCAAGTGGTCAAGCTTAAAGTATGTCAAAATATGCTAGAAACGCTTCAAAATTGTAGAATTTCCTGGCACAAAAGCTGTCCGTCTCCCAGCGGATCCGCCGATGGACCTCATCCTATGGTAACGTTGGCCTCATCCGGTCGGTAAACGCCATTAAACAAATTCTATATACAAATATTGACCCATGAAAAAGATCAGGGGCGGAACGTTTTTCTGCGGAACTGCAATAGAGCAAGCTTAAGCTTTAGTCTCATTTTTTTGCTTAGGCTTAGGTATAAGCTCATTCTTACACTTAGGCTTAGGATTATGCTTATACTTCTGTTACGGCGTTGTTATACAGATTGGCCCGAATATTTATCGTATTCTCTTTACGAAACCGCCTACCCCAAATCAGAGTTCATTGTTACGGAACTACACTTGCAATGCACACTCTACAATTGTACTCGTTTCGTCGGTTACACAATAACAAGTGTGACTCAGGCGAGTCAAATAAATAAATTTGGTTCATAAAATGTTAATTACAACACCTAAACACAGGTTACAGTTAATTTTGACAGAACCTAAAAATTGATTTTGACAAAACTTAAAAATTTCAAATTATTTTTAAGAAAACATTTGAAAATTTTAAGACAATAAATTTTAAGCGAAATATTTTTCTAAAACTATTTTAAGAATTCAATCAGCATAACTGCCAAGTTCACACCGATGCGTAAGTCCATAAAATGAAAGGCATTTTTGGCTAAAATTTTGAAGATATTCGATTAAACCAACTCAAACCGGTTGGTAGCTCACCCTGCTTGGCGGGGCTGAAAATTTTTCAGGAGACCGTGGTTTGAGATAATTTAAAAGCAAGTTTGAAACTTTTTCGAGGGGTCCAAAGGGTTTAAAGGCGGCTGTGTCTCTCCTGGTCAGCTCTGGCAACGGCCCTTAACCAAGTAAATTTGACGTGGCACTTAAAGTATTCAGATATTTTTCAAATATACATTTTTGACAGTTAATAAATGTTTAATTTTTCGTTTAAAAGTGAAACAAAACAATTGGCAAACAAACACAGCTGGAATTGGCAGTTAATTATTATTGAATATTGCAATATTTACGTAGCTAATAATTATGTACTGCAAAACAATGGTGAGTCGAATAGACTATCTGCGCAAATAGGTTTTTCGGGACTACACAAACACAGCCAAGTTCGACTCCGCCAGAGTCAAATGTTCCACGCAGCGAATCGAATTTGACCCTGGCCGAAACGAATTTGACTCAGTTTGTATAGTCCGAAAAAGCTCTATTTCGAAGACAGCCAATTTGACTCACCATATTTTGCAGTGCAGTAGGGTAATTGACGTTTACGGTCTAAATTAGTAATTTTGGACGCAACAGTTTTAATGACATGTTTCAATTTTCGCATGCCTTTTATGTACTGATGAATGAAACTCGTACACAGCAAAAAATAGTGAGTCAAATTGACTCTCTCCGAAATAGGCTCTACGGGACTACATAAATTGAGTCAAAATTCGACTCTACAAGAGTCAAATTCGATTCACTTTGTCGCATGTTTGACTCTGGCGGATTTGAATTTAAATCAGTTTTGTAGTAGAGCCTATTTCGGAGAGAGTCAATTTGACTCACCATTTTTTGCAGTGTACCTTCTGATAAGCTTGCACGATATAGCTACCATTTTTGGCTTCAAGCATGTGAACTTTATTCAAAACGTTTAGTAAAGTTTAAAAAGTTGATAAATTAATTTATTAAGCAAAAAAACGTAAGCTCGGAATACCGTTGTATACAATGGTAACTTGGAATGAACAAAGACTCAATATACGGTTGTTTGCCTAAAACTGGCAAACTACGACAGATGGCCGAGGACAGGCAAGAAATTGACGTTTAGGCCGAATCACACATTTCAAAGTACGCTTGAACCTGAACCAGGAACAAAGCTAAATATTCTGGTTCGTTTTTTCTTCAGGTGATGCTCATCACTGGAGACCCCCTTGCAAATTTCAAAATCAGGTTAAAACTTATTTGGGGGAGGGAAGCCTAAATTATAGCATGGCTGTGAAACCTGAGGCGGATCCAGAAGTTTCTGACTGGGGGGGGGGCTGGCAAGTGTTCTGAAACGCAATTTTGACAGTATGCTTTGTATGCCATTGGCAGCGAAAAGTTGTAAAGTAAGGTTATCAGTTTCTTCCCAAAATTTTTTTGACGGAAAAACATTGTGATTATGCAACTATCCGTTGAATTAAACGTTTACATATATGTCTTGTGTCAATAGCTTGAGCGACAATGCAAGGGTATATTTAGTAATGTACTTTAAAACATAACTACGCTTTAAAGTTTCGAACTCAATTTATTTGGTCCTGGAGTCATTTATGCGCTACAATCAGGGATAATTGACATTTATTGACTCTAAATAGGGTTTAGGGATTCTATCCGATTACGAACTCTTATTGTGGATACGAACACCTATTGATTGGGACCCAAAATTGGGACCCCTCCCTCTTATTACCCCCTCTTATTCGGATCACTACTGTAACCATATTCTTAAGCCTTAATCCAAGCCTAAATCCCACCGTAAAAATGAGCGTGTAACTGAACAGCTAAGGCTTAACTCAAACCCTAGCGGCGGATCCTGATATATCTTTGGTTTTTTAACAAATGAAATTTTATTCTTTCTACAAAACAACTTAGCAACCTCAAAATCCGACCGCCCCCTCTGTTTTTTGAGTGTCGTGAACCCGATAACATATCTCAAAATAAGTGTTATTTTTCGTCATTACTCTCAAAACAAGTAAAAAGTGAAAAAACAACATCAACAGATATTGTAACAGACGGTAGCGAAATATACACAGATCGAAAAGTGTAAACATAAACTATCGGAAACACAATGAAATAATAACTTTTTTTCAATATAAAAACGTTAAACTTTTGACGCAAACTGCATTTTATACATTTATTTTGTAGGTAAATATTAACAAATATGCACTTGCAATACATTTTATGAGTTTCGCCCCCCCCTGACAATTTGATAACAAAATACTTAGAAAAATGGACCAAAGTATTGAATAGGGCCGCAGCAGTAGTATTAACAAATTCGTAAGCCTGAAGCTTAAGATTAAGTCTAAGCAGTAAAATGAGCTTATACCTAAGCCTAAGCAAAAAAATTAGCTAAAAGCTTTAAACAAACTCTATTGCAATTCCGCAGAATAACGTTCCGTACCAATTCTTCGGGCTGATAAATGTTCCACAAATGTACTGCCTCTACCATGGGCCACCCAAATATAGAATATCTGTGGGTCGGGTCGTTTCTGGTTACCCCCCTAAAACGGTATAACATTTTGTGTAACTTTTGCACAAAAAGTTTTTGGTTCTGGCGAGCTTAGAACCTTGAAAATAGAATTTTTCAAAAATTCAAATTTGTGTACGAAGTGTCAGGCACCTATGAGTCTGCAATAGAAAAAACTTAAGCTTTAGACTAATTTTTTGCTTACACCTAGGCATAGGCTCAGGCTTTAGTATAAGCAAGCTCATTTTTACACATAGGCTTATGTTTAGGAATATGCTTATACTACTGTTACAGCCCTGTTCTATACATTGACCGAGAGATGTGAATCGAGAAAAGCTAAAATAATGCAAAGGCTTATAATTCAAACTTTTTAGGGCCTACACCGGTGTTGGGGTGTCAAACGAAAACCAGCCACGAGTTTTCCCATGGGTTCAGTGAACCCTGTCTATCCTGGCTCCCTCCCTCGTTATGCCCCCCCAGTACAACCTTGTTCTAATTCCAACTCTAAGTTTCATTCATGTATTTGTCTGCCCGTAAACATGCTATACAATAGATTGCAAACAAAAGGTTCGTTTTGGAAGCTCGTAAATTTAATTAACCACCCACCCATACCGCTGAACTGGATTCCAGCCGATGTTTATTGGCCAACATTCTGGTGATGACCATGGGTATACATAGATGGTAGTCAGAGGGGTTAGCGCCTCTCACCCCACGCCCCAAATTAAATTTATTACTGAAAACAATACGACACTATTTAATGGTAGTAACAATTTACCAACTGTATCTTAAAAACCTATATTTTAGCCGGTTTTCTAGGTACCAAGGGCACACCCCACGTAGTGCATTGGGTGCCGTACCCCCCGTCAAATTTGGCTGGTGTCCTTCGATAGAGACTCGGACTAAAAGTAAACAATCTTGAATAGCAATCGTAGGGGTCCCATAAAAATTATTCGGTGCCCCCATGTAATTTTCGGCGGACGCCCCTGCTTGATACCAGTGTAGTATCAAAAATGACCCCCATGTAAAAGTAATACCCAAGTCATATTTTATAAACGGGACTCACGTCCAAAAGGGAGTGTCATCATATATCGATAAAAATGACAGAGGGAGACACTTTTGCGTGAAGTCATATCTTCACGTGTTGGCCGGTAGCCAGCTGACGGTGTTTGGGAGCTGAAAATTTTTTGGAAGGAACATTCCATGGTTTCCGACGACGTATAAGCGAGATTGAATTTTTCAAGCGTGGTACAAAACGTTTCCAGCGGGTTCAACCCCTGCTGTGCCCCCTATACACGACGCGGCCGTACACGTGTCACTGTTTTCCAGCAATTCCAATTTCAATACTGGCCTGGCTGACGTCGCTATACCAACGGAAACAGAAAACGGCAGGGTTCAACCGGAATTCCTGTTCCGGCCGGAATTCCTGCAAAAATTCAATTCCTGTTCCTGTTCCTGTTCCTGCCTTTTAAGATGCAGGAACCGGAATTTTTACGGTTTTGTGGCAAATTATTTATAATCATTTAAATATTGGAAACTTTGTCTTTGAAAAATTTTCTATGTCAAAAATCCAATTCCTGTTCCTGTTCCTGTTCCGGCAAAATTTAGTTCCTGTTGGTACCCTGGAAAACGGATATTTAAGATTTACTATACTTTGAAAATTGTTGTCATTTTCTGCGACTACAATTGAGGTATGCAAATATTCGTCGGGATTTCTACAATTTGATAACAACAGCTCAGGTACACTGAATTTTTGCTATTTTGTATGAATTTTGTCGTTTTTTATTTAAAATCAAGCAAATCCAGCACATTTATATATATTAAAAATTTGTGTTATTTTTAAAGTATGATTTACATTTTGATTTTGACTACGAGTTAAACACGAACCGATACGAACAAACATATTTTCCGGAACCGGACATAGACATCCGGTTTATACCCTGCCTCTAATCATTGAACTAGACCATAATCAGCGTTTGTATCAATATTTCGCCATTCTCATTGGAAATTTGCGCGTCAGCTAAGTTCCTCTGCCGAATCCACGGGTATTTGCCCTCGTGAAAATTTGATCCCTTTCTGTACTGGCTGTAAGCCTCTAAGATATACTAATGTTTTTTTATAATTACGTGCCCTGTCCATAGTTGTATATTGAAGCTTTCTCGTTCGCAAACAAACAATCGTTTGTTCATAAAATCTCGATCCACGCAATTAATTTATCAGCCGACAAATATGCAGCAAATACAAAAATAGAAGAAAATAGTTTGAAATTACAAAATTTGCATGCTGTTTCAACGAAAATTCGCTATCAAAATAGTAAGAATATAAAGACAGTAAATTGAACATTTTTCATTAACTTTTTTTTCTCGCATGAATATTTTCTATTTCATTTCAAACTTGCGTCCGTTGAACCATCAGGCTCACGAGTATTATATATATGCTAATCACTATAGCTTAACAGCTTGACGCTGGAAACCGTTAGCAGATCAAGAGCGGCACAAGGGGGCGTAGGCCCCCTCGAGGATATTTTTTGCGACGAAATGGTAAGGTCCCTATCTTACAATTTTCCACCTCAGAAAACAAACAGATACGTCTGATGGACATTTTGTAGGTGTGCTAGTTTACAGATATCGATAGTGTGCCGTAGTGCATTGTGTATTTTATTCCACGTGCACAGTAGTCGCGCTACGCTCGTCATGCGACGCAGTCCGTCACCCGTACGGCGTCGTACGTCACCGTGCGTTATCGTACGGAATTTACATATGTATGATACCGTATAGTGACGGTCCGTGACGGACGGCGCCGGACGGTGTGGGACGGCGCGGCGCTGGACGGTGTGGGACGGCGTTGTACGGATGACGCACGGTGACGGACGGCGCCGGACGGTGTGGGACGGCGCTGTACGGATGACGCACGGTGACGGACGGCGCCGGACGGTGTGGGACGGCGCTGTACGGATGACGGACGGTGAGGAACGGCGCCGGACGGTGTGGGACGGCGCTGTACGGATGACGCACGGTGACGGACGGCGCCGGACGGTGTGGGACGGCGCTGTACGGATGACGCACTGTGACGGACGGCGCCGGACGGTGTGGGACGGCGCTGTACGGATGACGCACGGTGACGGACGGCACCGGACGGTGTGGGACGGCGTTGTACGGATGACGCCCGGTGACGGATGGCGCCGGACGATGATGGACGGCGCCAGTCAGGTGACGGACGACACTGGACGTCAACAGAAGTATAGCACAACCCTTACTTGTTATAGTAGGTAATATTAGGCTTCGTTTGATGTAAAGAATTATATACTCCGGGGTGAAAAACACTCAAGTTCAAATAAGTTTCAAGACCACTATACTGTAAAAAATGGTGAGTCAAATTGACTGTCTCGAAAATAGGCTTTTCCTGACTACACAAACGGAGTCAAATTCGACTCCACCGGAGTCAAACTTGCGACATAGTGAATCGAATTTGACTCTGGTGGAGACGAATTTGACTCAGTTTGTTTAGTCAGAAAAAGCCTATTTCCGAGATAGTCAATTTGACTCATCATTTTTTGCAGTGTAATGACAAATATTCCCTACTATCAAACAATGACTCAATGGGTTTGCACGCAGACACAACTAAGCGACTTTTCGGATAAAAATTAAAGTTGGGGCCAAGCAAGCTTGTTTCAAAGTCCAAGAGAAACCTTAGTTAACAAGATTCGTGTTTTGGGTCTTTTGAGTTATACCCTCGACCACAACCGGCATTTGCCAAAAACGATGGGATTTCAAAAATTTTGGCATATTTGAACTTCTCATGACCCCCGATTATTAATCAACGCTCGAATTTGAATTTTTGAAAAATTCGATTTTTTTGAGATTTCATGGTCTCCCAATTGGTAGGTCCATATGTCAATATTTGGAAATCCGACATTTTTGGCAAACGCTGCCGGCGGGAATACCCTAAAAGACTCCGTATTTCTTCGTGGTGGTTATAACTTTTGGTAAAACTTGGGCGCATGTAAAGAGATCGGGGGCGGAACGTTTTTCTGTGAGATTGCTATAGAGTAAGTTTAAGCTTTAGTCTAATTTTTGTGCTTGGATTACGCTTAGGCTTAGGAATATGCTCATTCTCACGCTTAGGTTTAGACTTAGGCTTAGGCTTAGGCTTAGAAATATGCTCATTCTTACGCTTAGGTTCAGGCGTAGGCTTAGGCTCAGGTATAGGCTTAAGCTTACAAATATGCTTATAATACTGTTCCGCCCCTATTCTTTACATAGGCCAAAACTTGCAACAAATGAGTTTAAACATTAAATTGTAAAAAAACTGCATTTTTAATAGTTTATCAAACTGCAAAATTTTTAAAAGCGGATATTCTAAACATTAAATGTTTTACAAGAATCGGATATATGGGAACAATATATATTTTTAAAAAATAATATTTGAAACATTCCACTATAAAAAAGCACAAATGTTAAGTCTCAACAATTGATAGTTTTATTCAAACAATACAGAAAAGGTATGAGACAATCCTAGGCAGGCCCCCTCCGACTCCCGAAATGGTAATCCTGATAAATTTCAAAAATGTGGACCAATGTAAACAACAGGGCCGGAACTGTATTATAAGCATATTTCTAAGCCTAAGCCGAACAGTATTTTAAGCATATTCCTAAGCCTAAGCCGAACAGTATTATAAGCATATTCCTAAGCCTAAGCCGAATACTATTATAAGCATATTACTAAGCCTAAGCCGAACAGTATTATAAGCATATTCTTAAGCCTAAGCCGAACAGTATTATAAGCATATTCCTAATCCTGAGCCGAACAGTATTATAAGCATATTCCTAAGCCTAAGCCGAACAGTATTATAAGCATATTCCTAAGCCTAAGCCGAACAGTATTATAAGCATATTCCTAAGCCTAAGCCGAACAGTATTATAAGCGTATTCCTAAGCCTAAGCCGAACAGTATTATAAGCGTATTCCTAAGCCTAAGCCGAACAGTATTATAAGCATATTCTTAAGCCTAAGCCTAAGCCTAAGTGTAAGCCTAAGCCAAGCAAAAAAAATTAGTCTAAAGCTTAAATCTTACTCTATTCTAGTCCCACAGAAAAACGTTCCGCCCCGGATCTTTTCATGGGCGAAAATATGGACCGTATCAGAAATTTTCAAGCTATCGACAACAATATTGGGTTTACCGGTGTACGATTTACAGTCGATTTTAGATTATTTCCTCGACGATATTTGCATATAAATAGGTTCATGTTAATTTTGCTGGCCTGACCGCTGACAGGCAGGGAGACTGGGGAACTTACGTCTTTAGCCCCTAACGATGGTTTGCCATTGCCTTATTTGTGACAGCGTCAAGCCTCACTTTTGACATAATTAATATTGGTCCCGAAAGTCTGAACGATTCTGGCCCATGTACAGATCAGGGGCGGAACGTTTTCCTGTGGGACTGCAATAGAGTAATCTTAAGCTTTACAGTCATTTTTTGGCTTGGCTTAGGCTTAGGCCTACGAATATACTTATAATACTGTTCCGTCCGTGTTCTTTACATTGGCCCACAATTTTTACGGCGAAATAAGTAAAAAATGCTGCGTAAACAAAGACCAAAATTTTTCTGAGTAAAAAAATATGAGAAAAAATATTAACGTCAAATAACAGTTTCTGGAACATGAATTAATACTTAATTATGCAAAAAAATATAATCTTTTTCGCAATTCATTTTCGAATTCGGCACCACTGAAATTACGGACAAATTGTTACAAGAAAAGTAGCGAAACTGGGGCACAGAGTAAAAAAATTACCTTGTGAGTACGTTTGCGTTCATTCTACAGCGATAGACACCTCCGCCAACCAGGAATAGTTTTGTATTCACATGCCCGTAGCCATCTCGCTTTCCTAGGGAGGCTAAACAGTTTTCATGAGCGGCATTCAAGGGTTTTCAATGAGTTACAAGCAATGTTGGAAACATTCTAGGAAGGCCAAATTTTTTCCAGAAGGGTTGAGCCCCCCTGCCCCCCTTGGCTACGGGCCCGTGTGAAGGACGTAAAAACATTTCTAGGGAGGCTAAATCTATTTTTTATACTTGGAACCGAATTGCAACTATCGACCGGTAAGTTTCGTGGCCAAGGAAGGCAAAGATGACCGCAGGGCACAAATGACGATTTCCGTATAAAGGACACGTTTTGCACCTCACCCCCTTGTGCTCGCTGACGCAGCCCTGAGAACAGAATTGAAATTTTGGGGAAAAATATCGAATAGAAACAAAATATATTTTTTCTTTTAATTCCGAACAAATCTTCGTTTTGTGACAGGTAATTTTGTTACAGACACGATTATTTTGTTTTCTTTGAACCATTCACTTCATTTTGTGTACGCGATTTTGTAGTCTTAATAGACCTGCCGATACGCGCAAAAAATCTCAATCAGGACCACCACTGTAAAAACTATCTCTGGGAATGGCACATACAAACGGGAGATATGTGTGCTAAATTTTTCCAGGGACGACAAGAAGGCAGTTTTAGCCGGATTTAAAATATTACCTTCTACATACTATTTGTCCGGACATTTTTTCCCTTGCTTGGTTCGCTCATAAAAAAACCTTTATATATATGTATGTATGTATGTATGTATGTTTGTATGTTTAGATATATGGAATAAAATCCTATTTGCGTCTGTGCCGTGTGGTGGCACCGTGTGCGGACCGTACAGACAGAACAATCAATCATACGAACCGATACAGGTCGTGAAATATTGTTGCATTGCTTGAATTAACCAAAAAAATCAAAAAATAATTTGAACAAATCATTTCTCGAAACCTTTAATTTCAACGAAAAATTGAAATCGAATTTACAATTTTGAGTGAAAAAAATGTTGATATCAAAAAAATGTCTCAACTTTCGCGTTCAAATATTTGTTGCCGTCAACGCAATTGGTCAAAGTTGACAAATACATAGCGGAAGGTTTATATTTTTTAAAAATCAAATTAAATTTTTATTGACCCATGATTAATTTTAGGAACTTGTCGAACTGAAATATTCAGAGACTTGACAAGCTTAGGCTTTAATGTTAAGTTTATGGTTAAGCTTGCACATAAGCTTCGGCTTAAGCTAACACATAGGCTTTAATAGGCATATTTTTATAGTTGACTTGGGCCAAACCGTATATATTTGACGCGTTTATCAATTTATTTCCGTTAAAACAATTTTCGTTGCAACAAACGTTTTCTGAGAACACCGAGACGTGTACGCTGACCCTGTTTGATTTATACTACAACTTTAACCTTCACTGCACAAAATAGTGAATCAAATTGACACGTTCCGAAATAGGCTTTTCCGGACTACATAAACTGAGGCAAATTGGACTCCGCTAGAGTCAAATTTGACTTACCCGAATCGCTCAATGAATCGAATTTGACGCTGGCCGGAGTCGAATTTTGGCTCAGGTTGTGTAGTCATGAAAAGCCCATTTTGGAGAGAGTCAATTTGACTCACCATTTTTTACAGTGTATGACCTATAATGTTAAGTAATAAACCATTAAATTTCTACACAATTTTGTCAAGAAACGAACCTTAATCAAAAAATACATTTTTCCGTCAAATTTTCATTGTTGATGACTGTGTAAAATATCAAATTACTCTCAGAAGCCGTATTCGACCTCAGCTTGCCTCTACATCGAATGCATCTTAACCGGTGCAAACGCAGTGCAATTCCTTAATAACCGCAAATGATGAATGACAGGTTAATAAACAATAACAATAACAACAATAACAACAATAACAACAAAAACAACAACAACAACAGCAGCAGCAACAACAACAGCAACAACAACAACAACAACAACAACAATAACAATAACAACAATAATAACAATAACAACAACAACAACAACAACAACAACAACAACAACAACAACAACAACAACAATAAAAACAACAACAACAAAAACAACAACAACAACAACAACAACAAAAACAACAACAACAACAACAACAGCAGCAGCAGCAACAACAACAACAACAACAACAACAACAACAACAACAACAACAACAATAATAATAATGAAAACAACAACAACAACAACAACACATTAAATGTTCAGATCTGAACAATAGAATGCATTATAAGATCGCTGCAGTTAGGTATATATTTATCGGCTTCTTAACACCTATTTATCCCACTCGGCAACTGGCCAATCCCGAATGACAGTTGCTGTTCAGGACTGCTTAAAAAACAACTGGAGCAAAACGTCAACAGAATGGTGCTACAAAATCCGTTGTTTTGACTGCGAACGTTCATCCAATCAGATTTAGTTCGATTCAGACCCGTAGCCAGCTCACTTTGTTAGGGGGCTATAATTTTTCATGAGGCGCATACAAGGGTTTTCAGCTACTTTACAAGCAAGGTTGACAATTTTCTAGGGGGGAATATGTTTCCAGGGGGCTCTGAGCCTGCTCTGCCCCCCCTTGGCTACGGGTCCGGTTTGATCTGTAGTAGGTATCGAAATGCTTAGAAAGAACAGCAATTGTCATATTTGAGACATCCATGACGATGCTGGTTGGGATAAATAGGTGTCTGGAACCACAAACAGATCAAGTGAAAACAACGCAAACAAACGAAAATCAGCCTAAAATTTCATTTCAATCGGTGTTTTTAAATACTTTCAAAATTTACGATTTGTTAATTTTTTCGCTGTCCTCAAAATCCTTGTTCCGTTGTGGCGCAACAACAACAACAACAACAACAACAGCAACAACAACAACAACAACAACAACAACAACAACAACAACAACAAACAACAACAACAAAAACAACAACAAAAACAGAAACAATAACAACAACAACCACAGCAACAAACAACAACAGCAACAAACAACAACAACAAAAAAAGAAACAACAAAAACAACAACAACAACAACAAGAACAGGAACAAGCAACAACCACAACAACAACCACAACAGCAACAAACAACAACAACAACAAAAACAGAAACAACAACAACAAAAACAACAACAAAAACAGAAACAACAACAACAACAACAACAGCAACAAACAGCAACAACAACAACAACAACAACAACAACAACAACAACAACAACAACAACAACAACAACAACAACAACAAAAACAACAACAAAAACAGAAACAACAACAACAACAACAGCAACAAACAGCAACAACAACAACAACAACAACAACAACAAAAACAACAACAAAAACAACAACAACAAGAACAGGAACAAGCACCAACAACAACAACAACAACAACAGCAACAAACAACCACAACAACAATAACAACAACAACAAAAACAACAACAAAAACAAAAACAACAACAACAACAAGAACAGGAACAAGCACCAACAACAACAACAACAACAGCAACAAACAACCACAACAACAACAACAACAACAACAACAAAAACAACAACAAAAACAAAAACAACAACAACAACAAGAACAGGAACAAACAACCACAACAACAACAAAAAAACAACAACAACAACAACAACAAACAACAACCCTCTTGACCAAGTTTTCGCTTTCAAATTTGTTAAAAATTCGGAAAAAAAGTTAAAACTTTCAAAATTTCAAGTATTTGTGTGAAAAACACTTGGATTTACTTCTAAAAACTTTTAAAATTGCCCCGTAAACAGTTGATAAGAAAATTCGAAAATCATTCTTAAGGTCACATTTTTCTGGAAATACTGACCCTTTATGTCTAAGTGTAAGCCTAACAACTTAATCGATCCATGCATGGATCTGGAGCAGACCGTTATTCCGTAGTCCGCAATGGAATACGTTTAAGCGTTTGACTGGTTTTTGCTTTAGGTTTAGGCTTTGGAATATGCTTATACTACTGCTGTTACAGTCGTGTACTTTAACATTAACCGCTTTAGCGAAAGCATCAACCTGCAAATGCCAGGATCGGTCATATAGACGCTTTGTGTGAAAACTTAGCGTCGGCTTAATCTATCTTATATTTGGGATGTGCTTAGGATTTGCTCCAGGTATCTGTGACTACAACTTCTGTTTGCTCTCAAAAGTATATATTTTGATTAAAGGTGCGAACTTTGATTCAAAGGGTGTGCAAATTTGATCATAAACGCCGGGAAAAGCCCCCTTTCAACTTTAAGTTGTGCTATTGTGACGAATAAGCATGCATTGCAGTTTGAAAAAGGCAGGGTTCGACTATTCCCGGTGTTGACAAAAACCGACTGCATTGTTTATTTCGGATGCACCCTGGTAACCGGATATCCGTATCAATGGCGGATCCATGGGGGGCCACCCCGGCCGTGCCCGCCCAACAGCATCTCGACAAAAATTATACAGCAATTTTGTGACAATAGTTCGTGGTTTGTGTATGGGTCAAAAGTAACTTTATTACCTGTAAAATTTTGCCCCCCCCCCATTTTGAGATCCTGGATAAGCCACTGATCCGTATCCGTTTTCATTTTTGTTACAGAAAATACAGAAATTCCGTTGTACTTAAGCTGATATATTTTAGTTGTTAATCACTTGCAGCTTATTGAATAAAACGTAAACTTTTAATGTATTTCTGTTTAAATCTGTTTTCCGTTTTCGTTATTTTCACTATCCGTTTTCATCCTGTTATGAAGTGTAATTCACAATCTGTTTTTTGATGGTCAATCAGGTCCGTAGCCAGCTCATCTTGCTAGGGAGGCTAAAAATTTTTTCGGGAGGGGTATTCATGGGTTTTCAATGAGAGCAAGGTTGAAAATTTTCAACGGGGGGGCAAAATTTTCCAGGGGTGGCTGTAGCCCTCCACCCCCGCCTACTTGACTACAGGCCGGTAGTCAATTTATTTTAACTAAAATCTGACCGAATTGCAATTAAAGCGTAATTAAAGATCTCAAATTGTGGTTCAGTTGAACTAAAACTTAGACTAATTTCAACCGGTCGAATCATTGATTAGGAATCGGTCCGATGCACAGAAGTCAGCTAAACCGTAAAAGATTTCACTTTTGAAGGAATTCTGAATTTAAAATTTTGGGCTCCCGGAAGGTATTTAAAACCCCCGTTAAAATGTCCAAGTTTTATCATCTCGAGGGTATCAATCGTCACAACCCCACGTGGCTGTATTGACCGTCTTCCTGCAGCAGTAGAACTCGAAGCCTTTTATTATAGAGAATACTTCTGACGGTGGTGAAAAATATATTAAAGTCAGTTTCGTGAGAACAAATATGTGATCGAATAAATGAAAATCAAGCATGGCAAGTGTGGGAATATTGACAGCTGGCTAAATTTGAGGGACACGTTTTGAAGAGGGCGATGACCCTAATTTGGTTCGCAAAATAAAACTTAATATTGCGGACCCAAAGCCAGGTCACCTTGCTAGGTGGGCTAAAAAATTTATTCAGGATGAGCATACAAGGGTTTTCGATAACTTACAGGAACGGTTCAAAATTTTTTAGGAGGGTAACATTTTTGCCAGCGGGAATGAGCTCCCTCCCGGCCCCCTTGGCTACGGACCAGTGATATTAGCTAAACTTCTGAGGGGTTGCTTCCAACTTTGCGTACCACCAGGCATACCGGTGCATTTTATTATTGGGTGCGGCCGTATACGGCGTGTTTTTCGAAGCCGTCCTATAGATTGTGGAGTATATTCTTATTTTAATTTAGTGATGTACCAGTAATTAGGTTCTTCTTGCATTGTTAGTTAGTTTTGGCTGATGCAAAGACAGTTATCTCCCCCTTGAACTAACAGGCCAATGTAAACAACGGGCGAGGAGCAGTATTATAAGTATATTCCTAAGCCTAAGCTTAAGCCTAAGCCTAAACCTAAGCGTAAGAATAAGTTTATCATAAGCCTATGTCTTAGCCTAAACGTAAGCCAAGCAAAAAAAATAGTCTAAAGCTTAAGCCTACTCTATTGCAGTCTCATAGAAAAACTCTCCGCCCCCTGATCTTTACATGGGCCAACTAGCAATGCAATTGCACCCTACAGCTGGATGTAGCAAACGAATAGCAAAAAATATAACGGAAACGGATAGTGATCAAAATAACAGAAACGCCAAGGAACAGCGGACAATGAAGCAAAAATATTAACCGGACTTTCTTTTAAGATTTTGAATGAATTTTGTAATTTTTATTTTACATTGAACAATTGCAACATATCTGTTATGAAAAATTGTGCCATAGTTAACTATAGTTTTGAGCATTGAAATGACGCAATTTTTGTTATTTCTATAACGAAAACGGACACGGACACCGATTTTTATTGGAAACAGAAACGGATATCCGGTTACACAATAACGTACTGAGCGTGTTGCCCCTATCCCATGTGTTCCGGAGCCCCTAAGTATGCAGATATATAATTGTTTGCTGGTTCCTCTGATGTCTCTGCTGTCCCGTGGTCCCACTATTCTTGCTGTTCCACTGCATTTCGCTATCCCACTGTCTGACCATTTAGGTATGCAAGGTGGGTATGCTTCTTCATACTGGAATGATCCACATTATCCGGTTGCCTTTGTTGTTCCTTAAACAGTTCGAAAGCTACGGATGTGACTATGGTGTAAAAATCTAAAACCGAAGCCTACAAATGAAATATCCAATTTTATTAACAAAGGACAAACTAAACTTTTAATTAAAGAATTTTCTCCAAAACCTCAGCCAGGCCTGTGTAAAGAACACGAGTGGAACGTTTTCTGCAGGACTAGAGTAGACTTAAGCTTTAAACTAATTGTTTTACTTAGAGTTAAGTGTCGCCTTATTTATGAGGTCATTCTTACGGCTAGACTTTGGCTAGCTATATGCTTATATTACTGTTACGGCCTTGTTACACATGCCCAACCCTATTACAATGTTCCAAACGTATTGCAATTTTTGGCTCATGTAAAGATCAGGGGCGGAACGTTTTTCTGTGGCACTGTAATAGAGTAAGCGTAAGCTTTAGACTAATTTTTTTTGCTTGGCTTAGGCTTAGGCTTAGGTTTAAGAATATGGTTATAATACTGCTCCGTCCCCGTTCTTTACATTGACCCAATAAACAACTTCAACTTTAATTCAACTGTTCAATGAAACCACCCATACTGATTTCATTACTGGCGTTCATTGTAAAACTACGATGCGGCCCCAAAGGAAATAGACACACGCTGTAGTTGTAAACTCGTTTCGAGCAGCGAAACTTTTCAGCTATGGAGCGAAAAGAAGGAAAGCAAAAACGGTGCTAATGATTTTTTTCCTCGAATAAAAATTGCTGTATTGCGTGATACAATTCCTAATGGGTTTGTAGCAGTCCGAAAACATGATACTTTTATGTCATATACTTTTAAATGCTCTATTAATGACTTAGCTAACGGTGATACAATGAGCAATATATATTTATATATATTTATATATGTCTATATTTATATATATACATATATATATTTATATATCTATATTTATATATATATTTATATATATATCTATATTTATATATATCTATATTTATATATATATATTTATATATATTTATATATGTCTATATTTATATATACATATATATATTTATATATCTATATTTATATATATATATATTTATATATATCTATATTATATATTATATATATGTATAAATGTATATAAATATATTTATATTTATATATACATAAGCCTAAGCCTAAGCGTTGCAAAAATGTGCTCCTAAGTCTAAGCCTAAGCAAAAAAACGTAATCTAGAATCTAAACCTATACTCTTTTAAAGACCCACCAGAAACCTGGACGTCCCTTAAAGTAATATGAGCACCGCGGCCTCTGATCAGAACACTTTGGATTCACTATTAGCTTGAAAATTCAAAACAAAACAATGTTTACCTAGGGTCTGGTATAATAAAAAATTACTAAAAAGTTCAGTTTTGCTAATAGAAGTAGAGTCACAAAAAAGTTTTGGGTATGCTTGATACCGGACGATGGGGGTAACTTGACAACTGTTTCAGTTTACCGAAAAAACATAAGTGTCGCTTTTTGTTATAGAAATACACTGTAAATTAATACAATGAGTTGATTAATCAATTCAGCTTGCGAGTTGGTTACTGTACACTGTAAATTCCAATGAGTTGGTTTATCAACTAGAGAGTTAGTTATTTCTTAGTTAATAACAGTTAACATTAAACCAATCTGAGTTGAGTTGAATCTGGGTGAAGTCAGAATTAATTGAATCAACTCAAAATTCTGAGTTTTGACAGTCCTTCCTCAGACTGAGTGATTCTATTCAGTCTGACTTAAAAAGCCCTGTGCTATGAGAGAGTTTGTGGCTCTGTTGACAAAATTATTGTGAATGGCGCATTAACTCAGACAACAAAAATAACTAATTCTCTCTAAGTTAATTAAATCAACTCATCGGAATTTACAGTGTGTTCAAATTGTTCACATTAACAAAAACATGAAACATCTTTTAAGCTTTTGTACTGAAATATGCGTTTCCGTTATTTTGATCACTATCCGTTTCTGTTTCCGCTTATCGTTACTATCCGTTCACACCCTGCAAAGTACACAACTTTTCAGAATACTGAATCGTTCCATGTTGAAACGCCTATAAAGCAATTTCCCAAATTATGTACATAAAACCTTCGCTTAGGCTTAAGACTAAAATCAAAATCTAAGAATATATACAATCAAACGTATCCGGATGTAAAGTTTTTCGTAAGCATACTAATGATAAAAGCGCATATTTCAAAATTATGAAATCAACTCAAATTTCATAAAACAGCTAAAAAGTTTTTAAGAAACTTGAAACCAAAACGGAAATGTTGAGATGCCGAATTAAAAAAACGACAAAATATCAAAAACAGGATTTGAAACACAAAAATCTTAAAGTTCCAAACGTCTGTACAGCATGTATACACTGCAAAAAATGGTGAGTCAAATTGACTCTCTCTGAAATAGGCTTTTCCGGACTAGGTACACAAACTGAGTCAAATTGAACTCCGCCAGAGACAAATACGATTCACTGAGCGACTCGGGTGAGTCGAATTTGACTATGTCGGCTCGAATTTGACTACAGTTGGTGTAGTCCGCAAAAGCCTATTTTGAAGAGAGTCAATTTGACCCACTTTTTTGCAGTGTACCGTAAGATAGACAGCCTAAGGTAAATTCGAAATCATCACCTCTTGGTACATTTTTTGAATATTTTTTGCTAAATATTTAAATTTATCTATCCAGTATTAACAACAGCGAGTACCGTATCAGAAATAAATCAAATAAAATTTTTGGTACACTGCAAAAAATCGTGAATCAAATTAACTCTGTCCGAAATAGGCTCTACGGGACTAAACAAAATGAGTCAAATTCAACTATGCCAGAGTCAAATTTGTCTCACTAAGTTCTCAATAAGTCATACGTTTGACTCTGACGGAGTCGAATTCGAATCAATTTGTGTAGCCCCATAGAGCATATTTTGGAGAGAATCAATTTGACTCACCATTTGTGAAGTGTATATCTAAACCAAGAAGGGTGAACTTAAATTGATACGGCGCAACTAAATCCATTTGTTAACTCCCAGCGAGTAGTTGACTACCGAGAAATGAATTTGGTTTTCCGAGGGACAGGCGAAAACCGATTAGACTCCGAGAACGATGAAAACACCAGATTTCCAACGTTCACCCTGGTAAACCAAATAACTGGTCATTGTTAGGATGATGGTCGTTCCACTCTGTCCTGGGCATAACAAAGTGAAAGAGTAAATGCGGATCACTCCTGCCATTAGAAACAGGAGTGTTTTGAGCGGTGTGGTTTGCGTACTCTGCCCTTCTGACGGTCGTCGGCGTAAAGGTGGCGCTATACTTGTCGTACGGCGCCGTCCCGCGCCATCTGCCATTGTGTGTCACCGTCTGAAACCGTACGGTATGGTACGTGAGTATTCACCTGTACGATACAGTACATTGACTAACGGCGTCGGACAGTGTCGGACGGTGTCGGTCGGTGACAGACGGCTCCGGACGTCAGCAGAAGTAAAGCGCCAGCCTAGCGCCACCGTTAGAATGGCGCTAAACTTTTGTAACCGTCCGGCGAGGTCCTTAACCGTCCGGCGCCGTCCGTTCCCGTACGGTATTGAATGTGAATACTCACGTATGATACCGTATGGCGACGGAAGGTTAACGGACGTCGCCGGACGACAAGTATAGCGCCACCATATTAACTTGGGTCAATTGCTTATAAAACGAAATCAATAAATGTGTCTTTAGAAAAGAAATCAGCTAAAAATTGGTGTCTGATGACTTTCGATTGTTGACAAATTTCCTCAGTGCCTTCTACCGGCGGACCCCACAGCGCAAAAAATGGCGAGTCAAATTGACTCTCTCGGAAATAGGCTTTTCCGGACTACACAAGCTGAGTCAAAATTCCACTCCGCCAGAGACAAATTCGATTCACTGAGCGACTCGGATGAGTCGAATTTGACTGTGGCAGAGTCGAATTTGGCTCATTTTGTGTAATCCGGAAAAGCCTATTTCAGAAAGAGTCAATTTGACCCGCCATTTTTGCAGTGTACACGAGTTAACGTAAACAAACGCCAGAAATTCGTTTTCACCTTTAGCACTTTCGTATATAACCCATAATTTTTAGTTCAAAATATTATTTTGTATTTTTTAAGCACCAATAAAGAGTTTATAATCAAGTTAGGATCGTTGTCAAAAAATCCGATAAGCACTGAAAGGTAGAACTGATACGAGCTAATCAAGCTGCACCCCAGACGCCTGATCCCGATAAAAAGCGTCGAAGGTCAGCTTAATTCGCACAAAATATGTAAAAAAATAAATTCAAACTTTAAAAACAATACATCAACGCTAATTTTCCAACATTTTACTGCGGTATATTTGCACAGCTGGCTGTAAAATGACGTAAAAACGCACACAAAACGGTTGTAGTTTGTGTAAAAGCTGAAATTTTCCAAAAAAAATTTCCTGTAAAATTGTTATTTTTTACAAGCTTATAAGACTATAGGGGTTTGGTGTTGAAGGGCTGTGTGACAGAATAGCCGGTGGTGTGTTGAATGATTTAACACGACGTACAGGTACACAATAGCTTAGCCCAGGTCAGGGGCGGTGATATGCCGAAGTACGGGGAGGCACATGTCCGTTTTGTGAGTAATTTTTGTTATCCTTTCAGCACACGTTTGTCCAAAGATGGTTGGATTTTGAAAATTACTGCATATTTGAGCTTCTCATAACCTCCAGTTGTTATTTCACGTCCAAATTTGAATATTTGAATAATTTGGTTTTAAGGTCTCACGATCCTCCCACTTGGGCCACAAAAATTTTTTGTTAAAAAGTTAGACAAATTATACACCATTCGACGCAACTTGTGGAGCTGAGTCGAACTGCGTTAAATTTTTGCAATCAAACGTCTCGCTATCGAGTTATGGGCAAATAGCTGATTTTGCGTGCAGCCAACTATTTTGGTCGGCGCCAAATCAGTTATTTGACTTTAATTCGCTAATTAATCGTCCAATTGCAAAAAAGTTCACCACCATTAATCTCAGCTTCGCAAGCTGCACAGAATGGTATATAATTTGTATAGCGTTTTGACAAAAAATTTTCGGGACCGGGGACCTTGGGACCTTAAAAATCGGATTTTTAAAAAATTCAAATTTAGGCGTGGAAAGATCAGAAGACGTACTGAGAATGTCAAATATGCAAAATTTTTTAAAATGGAATCATTTTTGGACAAACGCGGGTTATGGGGATAACGGAAAAGACTCAACTTTTGCTAAATACAAACTGTGCAGAAAAAATTTTGGTCATCCTGGACCAATGGGGGCGCCCCATCGCCCCCCTCCTTATCACCGCCCTTGGCCTGGTTACCGAATTCAGAGGAAATCAGGTTCATGTATAGATCAGGGGCGGAACGTTTTTCTTCGGGACTACAATGGAGTAAAAGATTACGCTTTAGGCTATTTTTTGCCCAGGTTTTTACTATGTAAAGGATTTTATTCTACGCTTCACTGTAAATTCCAGTGAGTTAATTAAGCAACGCAGACGGAAAGTTATAGTTAATATTTCTGAGTTAATAACAGTTAACATTAACTCACTCTGAATTGAGTTGATTCTCACTATGAGTTGAGTTGACTCCGGGGTAGTTGATGAATTAAATTTTAGAATAAATTGAATAAACTCACAATTGTGAATTCTGATAGTCCTAACTCTACAGACTGAGTAATTCAACTCATTCTGAGTTAAAATCAACTCACTGGTATTTACAGTGTTGGGCTTTAGTCACAGTGCTAGCTAATGCTTAGGGATATGTTTATACTACTGCAACGGGCGTGTTCTTGGCCAGGAAAATTTGAAATTGTCAGTGTAATTTGTGCATTCGCTTTTATTTCGGCTGAAAACTAACTTTTACCTTCAAAAAGATTTTTGTTCAAAGGTTCTTGCTATTTCGGTAGTGAAATTTGTATACTTTTTAGACGCCTAGTATGCCGTTCAGTGGATTGTTGCGTTGGAGATGGTTTGAAAATTTCAATTGTCAAAACATCCTTCAACGAAGGCTCGAAAACAGAAAATTTATGTCAACAGCTTGCAAATTATTGCAAAATTAGTAAAATTTCATAACATTTTTGTTTTACCCATTATATTTTGAGTCGCCTTCCGCTCGAGACCGGCGGATGCCACCGACAGGTATTGAGATAATGTTTATGTAAACATTTCGTGTTTTGTTTATCTGATTTTAATACTGGTTTTACTTGGAATTAATTTTTTAATTTACGTAAAACTGATCCAAAATAAATTAAGTTTTCAAAACGATTTTTTTGTTCGAAAAAGCATTTACTTTTTAGCTAAGTAATTTTAACCTTAAAAATTAAAATCATCCAAAATTTATCGTACTTTGAAAAATTTATGCACGAAAAATTAATTAGTAAATATTCCTCTCAAGAAGGGATAAAACATCTTGTTAGAGCTGTTTGCGAGCGAGAAATTTTTTTTGAAATGTGCAAACTATTCTAACGCGTATAAAGGTGCCTGCAATAAATTTCGGGGCGATATAGCCGGCCCAGCCCACGTTATACGCCGCTGCACCTGTGGCTAATTAATAAGCTACAACGTCAGCTACGGAAATTGCGTCGCGTGACTTAAAATATTACAAGTTTTGATTGTTTATAAACAGAACGTAATTTTTTTACGTTCTAAATTGTACTTTTGGTCAATGAAACAGAGTAATTACCTATTGCCCACACTGAAACAAAATGGTGACTCAAATTGACTCTCTCCGAAATAGGCTTTCCTGGACTACACAAATTGGGCTAAATTCGACTTCGCCAGAGTCAAATTTGACTCTGTTTGTGTAGGGTCAAAAAGCCTATTTCGGAGAAAGTAGTTTGACTCACTATTTTTTGCAGTATAGTGTTCAAAGTTGGTGGCAGAACTCCTGTTGTAAGTTCATTACCACTATTTTCTCTTCAACCCTTGGATTCCTTTTTTCAGCAATCTTCAACAATACTGACTACTTATCAAGGATTCCAGAATTTGATTTTTAAAATAAGGTACATTGTTTGTCGTTCTATCGCTTGCTCAAGCTTAATGCAGCAGTTTAGTACTGTCAGAATTTTTACGAACCAACGCCTGGAAGCCTACGCCTACGCTGACGAGTCAGTTGTAAAATCATAACAAATACCTGAGACCATTTCGGAAAGCGAAAACTAGAAACATTTTACTTGACTGTGTTTTAAAGATCACCAGAAAAAAATTGTAAGTATCGTATTACATGCATGCAACCAGTCAGTCTTAAGGATAAAATGTATACCAGGGTGCAACCGGAGGACTGCCTCCGGATCCGGCTCCAGCAGAAAATCGGACTCCGGCTCCGGCAGAATTGTTGCCGGAGGTTCCGGCAATTTCGGTAGTAAATTTTGCATAATTTTGCAAAATTTATCTGTTTAGCACGTTTCGTTTTTACTTTTGTCACAATTTTCAGGAAAGAATTTCCGAAATTTCATAGAAAATTAGCGTAAAACCAAACAACTTAACAACAGTTGCAGAAATGGGCTAAAATAACTATAATTAACCATCATTTTACTACCTCATTTCGCCTCTACCTCAGGCTTCGGCTCCGGCTCTGGCAAGTTTCGATGACCTCCGGCTCCGGCTCCGGCTCCGATATTTTTCGCCTCCGATTGCACCTGATGATTAAAGTCCGCACTGAGGAACATTTTTGATCTTTGATGTACATAAAATATGTTTCTGAAATTTCTTGAAATTACCTCTGCTTTAAACACTACGCTTCGAATTATAAGCCTTTAAAAGACCAGTATCGCATCAGAAGAATAAATGGTTTTCCATTCAAAAATTTCTGTACATACTAAAATATAACCATTTTTAAACTGAATGTAGAATAATTTTCCTGGCTGAACATTTTCAACCTAATTTTCACCCTTTGAAATATAATATTGGCAGCCCACTTCAACGGGCGTCCAGGTTCCTGGTGGGTCCATAAAAGAGTAGGTTTAGATTCTAGATTACATTTTTTTGCTTAGGTTTAGGCTTATGCTTCGGATTACGCTTAATCAACTGTTACGCCCCTTAAATTAAAACATTGGCCATATTGGCTATACCTCTGTGTTTAATAGTTGCCTCCTTAAACATATACCATACGTTCCTCAAACCGGAATGAGAACGTAAAACAAGATGACACAGGAAAGGAACGATAATCGAAATCCATAAACTAAACAAGTCGCTCGGTCTCAACTCTTATGTTTGTAGAACCGAAAATGGCACCGCAGTATAGGCTTTGTGCTAATGTGCGGCCTAAAGCCGGCGGAGAGATGAAGCACTTTATAATCGGATCGGTCTGTTTTTCGTTTTGTGGTTGTATATCAACAGGCGGTTGAAAGTTTGGTTGATGAGTTTGTGATCTTTAAAATTATTTGAGTTCCAATAAGTGGGCCCAGAAGTGGTACGATACATCATGTAGCAAAACATAAGAACGGGCTTGATAGCAGAAGGTGGTGTCGCGTGAATGTCTGAAATATCCGCTTATTCAAGAACAATGTATTTTAACCCTTTCTCACATGAATATTTTCTATTTCCTCTGAAACCTACTTTTATGCTAGGATTCTAACTCCAGTGACTGGACTGGGAGGCGTATACCATCACCACTCAGCTATAGGAGCTTGACGCTCGAGCCCGACGGGGCTCTCACAACTTGTGGTGATTTAGTACTATGTATACGTGTTGCAATTGTTAAACACGATGCGATATATACTATTTAACGTATATACACTGCGCTGAATTGCCTACAGGCAACTCAATGTGAGAAGGGGTTAAGTTTGATACTAAAAATTTGGTTAGTATAAACGCCATATTGTACAACTGGAGGTCTGCCAGCGGCTGCAGCAGAAAATCGACCTCCGGCTCCGGTTGCGGTAAACTTTTTGCCCCGGTAATTTCGGTGGTGAAATTCTGCATAGTTTAACAAAATTGATCTGTTTGGCGCGTTTCGTTTTAACTTTTGGCACAATTTTGTGTAAAGAAGTGCCGAGATTGCGCAAAAAATAAGCGTAAAACTAAACGAGTTGAACACATTACAGATATTTGCTAAAATTAGCAAATTACACCTCATCTACGGCTTCATCTTCGACTGCAACTCCGGCAAGTTTCGTTGAGCTCCGTTTCCGGCTACGGTATTTTTTATATCCGGTTGCATATTGAAAACGTCGCTTTAATTTTGCTATTGGAAAAAATAAAGTTATGTTAAGTACATTGTCAAGGATGAAGCAAATGACAAAGATGTGAACAGAACTCATGCATTTGTTACTCCTGCTTTGGCAGAATGAAAAAAGTACTGAAAAGCGACTTACGACGTGCAAAATTTTTTGACGGATTATCAGTCTCTATAGCTGGAAGTGCAAATTGCCCATTTTAAAGCTACCACTAGTAGCTCAAAATTAGCACAGACTTTAGCAAGGTTTAACGCATTTCGGAAAATTAAAACACGTGTTGAAAAAGTCGGTCTTATGCCAAAACTGTAAAATTTCAGTAAAATATCGAGTTTAGAAAGTCGAGTTTCTACAACCCAGGTAGTATTTTCGTTTAACAATGGTTATGCCGCTCAGTTGATTTCTGGTAAGGTCCGCACTTTTAGATTGCTACCAAGTAATTCAGCTGTAATTGATCGCGCACACTATTAAAGCAGGCAATGAGAGAAACTCTTCATTTCGGTTCAATCAATGACCAAGAGTCATCTGTAGTACGCTGTACATAACTGAAAATTTTTTATAAATTTACACATTTATGATTAATACTTAATTGTTATTTTGGAACAGCAACAGTTTTAAGATGAGAAATTTGTTTTTGCTCAACAATTGGGAAGGAAAAGTCACTTAAATACATAGCTAGTGTGATGGAGAATTTTTTCATTTGCAAATGCTAAGCTGGAATTTGGGCAGAGTCCATTACTCAGCATTGACATCTACACCGTCTGCGGTAATTTTTTTCGCCTTCATTATGGTAACGTATCTATGGTTTTTATGTTCGTATTTTGGAAGCTTTGTATTGACACCGAGAAGTATTCAGCGGCTACTTTTTGCGCGAATTTCAGTGTAATGTACGTCTTTCAGCTAACTTATCCAGAAATAAATGCGCTGTGTGGCTTTTTAGACGTTGACTCACAATGGGAGAATTTGGGTGAGTTAATGTAATCATGCGCTAAGGTAAACTAAAGTTCAAATTTTGTTTCGTTTATTTTTCGCCTAATGATACAGCCAAGCAAAAAATTATAAAGCATATTCAAATAACATCACTAGACGGTTATTTTATACCACACCACTATCTTTAACAAACAAAAAAATATTTCAGGACATATAATAAATGCGTAAGAAACCTACAGTATCTCTTCAATCGCATACTTGTGAAATTAATGCCATTAGAAAGAGCCATATAACTAATGTTAAATTCAAAATTAAAAATAGTCTTCTAATGCTAAATTACGAAACTAAAGATATTCCTACAAATCTAGATAGGTCATGTTTATCCACTAATCGTTGGAATTTGAAAATAACAACTTATAAGTTCATAAATTAGGATTTAAGGTCAGCAGGATCGAGCATTGAACAAATAGAAAAGAAAAACTTTAATTAAAAAGTAAAAAACATAAAATTACTTTTTAAATTTGAAGGAATTCTTCTTAAAATAATTTATTGGAATATAAGGGCGCACGAAGTGTAAGATAATAATTTTTACTATGTGATGTACGTATTATAGCAGGACTGATGAATTTGAAAGTCGAAGAAGTGACGTTGATTCGGCGTGCGAAAGAGAGTGGCGGTAGTTGTACGGCTCTGTTGTTGAAATACTATGGGAAAAGTGGCCGGACCGTGCACGAACTATTCGATTTGTTGCTCAAATTGAATCATTACCGCTCACTTCACGTTTTACTGCCGCACGGTAAGCCATGGTTAAATGAGGGTTGTGGCACCTTGTGTTGATTGTAGGATCTTAAGCAATTGTTTTATTTATTTAAATTTGCAAATAACATCGAGTAGGTCTTTGCCTATGGAACATAATTATGAAACGTACAAGCACGTACTGAAGCTCCAAACAGGGCCAGCTGAACGAAATTATTTTGATGAGAAAAGTTTAGTATATGATCATTGCAAACTTGTCTGTTTACTTTTAGTGGATGACGCTAGAAAACGACTACTGAACGGTGGAAATCTGAAGCTGACTGATGGCGTCGATTCAGGTTACACGTTGATTTGGTGGTTTTAATGTTTTGGCTGTTAGCTCTTTAATTACCGAGTTTAGTATCACTGATCCTTACTTCTAGTTTAGGTTGTTTTGAAAGTACTGGTCTGTTATCTACTAATCCCTTTTGAGATTTGAATGTATTCTGGAGTATGTGAATGATAACTTTTAATCTAGGATATTGTACATGCTTATGAGGCCGAAGTGAGAAAAACGATTGACACTGCCCACCAGGAACATTGTTACAAAGTATGTAATTTAGCTATTGGTCAATTGTTTTATTTCGAATTGTTAGCTAAAGTCAGAAAATTAGAACCGACAGCCGCCAAGTACCTGTTTGCAGCAATTCTACTTAACTGCTTGTTTTAATTGCAGAACCAGCTACAAGTGGACCATCTTCAGTTGCTTTACCGCAAACGTCATTTGCAAAGGCGTCATTTCGATCTCGGCCCAACTCTGATGAGATCTCAGAGTCCCCCAGGTGCTATGTTGTCATGCCAAGTGGAAGCTCAATAGCTGCTAGTGAGAATAATAGATCTGCAGGACGTCAAGGGTAAAGTTTACCGTTTATCGAATAATATTTGAAAAGGGTTAAAGAATAGACGAAGTCTGGAGGATTTTTGTTTTGTGGTAGCTGTATGAATAATTTTACTTTGGGTCAAGCTTAAATACTTTGGAAAAATAATTGGAGTGGCTCCGGTTGTTAACGTGGTTTTTGCTGGCCAAACGTGGTCACTGCGAAAGTCCGTATATTATAACCTTGGTTACGAAGAAGCCTTCGGCAAAGTAGTTGGACTCTAAAACGTACGTAACAAGTCGCGTTTGCTCGTGCAGTGAAAAATAATTACATCCAATTCTAAATTCTTTGAGTTAGTTAAGTGCACCGTAATTTTGTTCCTAAATTAAGTCGTTTGTCCTGAAATAGAAGTGGACGGTTTAAACTACGTGTGCTGCGATTTGTCTGCAACATATTGTTCCTTTGCTCCTATGTGGTAAACAGTGGTTATAAGAACATGTATTTGTTTTAGAATAAATCAGATTTGTTCACATACAGGCGGCGCATCAAAGCAAATAGTTAATGATTACAAAGACAATGCACAACAAGTACAATTGTCAGCTTCAACGAAAAAGGCTAACGAACTTGATATTGCAGCAACGTTACAAGCGTCGCTTGCAATTCCGTACACAGAACTGGAACGTGCAACAAAGAAATTTTCAGAGGACGCAGTTTTGGGTCGAGGCGGTTACGGAGTGGTTTATCGTGGAACGTGGAAGCAAACGCCGGTTGCAATTAAACGAATCTCGTGCCGCGGTGGTACGTAAGTTTGTTTTGAAAATTTTTAGATGGAGTTTTTTGTTTAGCGAAAGGAGTAGAGGTAACGTAGTCTAAACAACCAACAGATAGCCATAATCAATACGAGTTAAGGGTGAAAAGTAGTCGCTACCGGTGGTTGGTTTCCAAGATGTTTTTATATAGGATTTGAATCAGTTGCGAATCTAGAAATTTCTGACGGGGTTCGCAATATATAGCTAAAAACCTGGTGAGAGAAGAGATCGATAAATCAATCAAAAAATTTTGTTCCACAACTCAAAATTTGTAAAAGAGTAATATTACCAATTTATTATAAATATTATGGAATAGTGGGCGCTCCCTCTACCTCTGGATCCACTCCTGATTGTAATTATTAGCAACCGTGCTTTTATGAAAAGAATTTTTGCGAAAATTATTTTATTTTCAAGAATATCTGTCAAAAAATGACACCATTCAAGAAGATTTGAAACAATCGCTGGCCGAACTTCGGACGCTTTCGCTGTATCGACATGATAACGTTTTGCCGTTGTACGGGTACTCATTTGATGGCGAATGTCCTTGTCTAGTATATCAGTATATGGCAAACGGGTCACTTGATGATCGACTTCGATGCCGGGTAAGAGACTTATGAGGATAAATGGATTAATTCGCATGGATCTGTTTGCGCCCTAAACGTAACATTAGTGTAGGATTTGTTCATTTTGCTAAATTGGAAGTGCTACTGTATGATTGCTTCAAAACGCCAAAAATATTCGAAGACCAAATGTTGTTAAATATTTGAGTTTTACGGGTTGGTAGCATTTGGAGAACATATATTCGCTTAATTTCTGCTATCCAGTGTGCGGACATTATTGTTATTTTAGAGTGTTTCGCCTATATCAATAGATATTAAAATGTCTTTTAGGACGGAACCAAGCCCTTGCAGTGGGAAACGCGTTTGACAATTGCAGTGGGTGCTGCACGTGGCATTAATTTCTTGCATACTTGCGGCTCTGAACCCTTGATTCATGGTGATATTAAAAGTGCCAATATTTTGCTTGATGCATCGATGAGTGCTAAAATTGGCGATTTTGGACTGGCTCGAAAAGGCGCTATTGAAATGCCGGGTTCAGCTCAAAGTATCATTAGTTCGCATATCAAAGGAACGTTGGCGTATCTCCCACCTGAGTTTATTCGTCATCGTTTACTGACTACGAAACTCGATGTTTATAGTTTTGGAGTGGTAAGTTGCTGTGTTTTTGTCACTCACACGTTACTGTTTGTTGGCTGCGCTCATTAAAAATCCATCCTGTTTCAACAAAACGGTATTGATGTCCATACCGTGTTGAAGACGTATAATTTGTCCAAACAGTATAGCTACTCAGCGGACATTATTACACTCGCCGCAGCGGTGTTCGGATATTACTCACGCGGTAAGAACGGTGTAGCTAACAAAGCTGGACAGTACTGTTAAAGGATTGACTCTAGAAATCCAAAACATTTCTAGCGGTTTATATCTCCGAATTTTTTGGAGACTCAAAAACACTTTTACAGGCTACACCATAACCTGCCTGCATGGGTCAAACAATTTGACTGCATGATACGCTCGGTCACAAAACACATTTAGACTAGGTTATCTCCCGAAATGTAATCCTGAAGACGCTTATGCCGATCGGTTTAAGTGTATGCATATTAGTTTTAATAACCGCGCCAAACTGGTATTTTTGCTTACAACGTTGGAAGAATAATGACCAAATGCTATCTTAAAACACAATAGACACTTTAATACGCGTACTATAAACACGGATTTCTGTACATGTGTATCTGCTTAGCCTTAGGTGTATATTACAGCGTCGTCTTAAGATAATATACGTATTGGATCATTGTATTGGGCTATGCTTGTTACAAATACTTCTCCACTGAAAGACTGGGATTTTTGGAGGCTGGTAGACAGTTTTAGGCTTATGCTTAAGTTAGCTTCAGGCTTAAGCTTAGTAGTTTTCACGTTCCTATAGTTACCGTTTGTCATTTTGTTCTTTTACGCAACTTTTAATTGTATCACAAGACAAACGGACACCTAAAAGTAAACCAGTAGGATTGTTGTTCACGGCAAGTAGCCAAAAGAGGGCCAGGACCTGCGCTCCTAAAAGTTTTGACCTCCTTGAACAGTGTTAGCTCAGTGCTTCTTCATAGCGCAATACATATGTTTTCCGAAACAACACGCGCTAACATAAACAATGCTTAAAACTCACTATGCTGAAGATGTACTTATTCTTCTGTAGCTATACGGATATTTGTTGTTTATAACAACGGTGTCGGAATGTGCATTGTTTGATTTAAAAGGTGGCTAACGTGTGAGCGACATTAGTAGCTGTTGGACGTGAGATTTTAAAGTTATTGTTGTCCGTTAGCGAGAGGCTTTCAAACTAAATTGATATAAAGGTGGTAATTTTGTCGGATTTACCTAGAATTTTAGAAGGTGTTCAGTGTGAGCTGACCTGGAGCAACCTTCGGCACAGATCTTTGTGGTAGTAGCAAATTGACAGTGTTCCGCGCGTAGGCGAAAAAGGAAGATTTGGAGTAGCCATATCTAAAAACTCCTGTACGAAAATCCAAGGGTTGTTTTGACGCTTGAAACTTGCTCCCTGAGTACGCGCTTCATGTCAGTCAAACATTTTAGATAAAGATCACTGATAAAACTCGAAACCACAATATGGCGATTAATAATTTTGGAATTGAGGGTCTCTATCAACAACGCATTAACCCCTTCTCACATTGAGTTGCCTGCAGGCAACTCAGTGCAGTATATATACGTTAAATGGTATATATCGTACCGTGTTTAACAATTGCAACACGTATACATAGTACTAAATCACCACAAGACGTGAGAGCCCCCTCGGGCTCGAGCGTCAAGCTCCTATAGCTGAGTGGTGATGGCATATGCCTCACACTCCAGTCACTGGAGTTCGTATCCTAGCATAAAAGTAGGTCTCAGGGGAAATAGAAAATATTCATGTGAGAAAGGGTTAATTATAAGTTTTTACACTTTTCCTTTTGAACACATCTGTCTGATATTGTAGTGGTCAGCGTACAAGCAGTAGGTATTTCAATCACTTTGATTATTGTTTAGTTATGACATGTACGACTTTTACGTTCAAAATTTCTATACTGTTAACAGGTTTTATGCGAAATTGTTACTGGTCAGAAAGCGTACTCTGAAAGTCGACAAGACTGTCATTATTTAGTTGATTACGTCCGAAAATGCGTCTATGGACATAAACGGACGCTGCCGCAGTCTACAAAGCCGTCGCAATCTAACAAGCATGTGGTGCCAGATTTTTCAGCAGTTCCGGTGGACACAAAAGTAAGCCCAATGCCTGATGAAGTTCGGATTAAATTGGTAAAATTGTTATCGGCTGCGAGTGATCTTGATTTGAACCAGCGGCCCACGGTGGCAGAACTGTATGATGGACTTTCACAATGCGATTCAGTTTCTGATAATAGTTTGGGCTGAAGAATATCGGCAGCAGAGATGAGCACCAAATCTTTAGATACTTACGTATCCGAAAAAAATATTTATGAATAGATATTCTGAAAGGATGAATCATGTACGGTAGCGTGATATGAAAAATATCTGTCCACTGCGTGCCAATTCGAGAAGTGTTTGGATCCTGGTGATAACCGATTGTGTTGGTGGTTTGGTTGCATAGAGCCATTAGAAGACGATTCGTCATTGTAATACAGTATACAATGTGTACATTATACGGTGTCGTTGAGCAAAATTTTGCATAATTTTGCAAACTTTGTCTGTTTAGCGCGTTTCGTTTTACTTTTGTCACAATTTTCAGGAAAGAATTTCCGAAATTTCGCAGAAAACTAGCGTAAAATCAAACAACTTAACATATTGCAGATATTGGCTGAAATTAGCTAATTAACCATCATTTTTGCTACCTAATTTCACTTCATCTCCGGCTCCGCCAAGTTTCGTTGACCTCCGCTCCGGTATTTTTCACCTCCAGTTGCACTCTAGTACTTAACTATGCGATTGCAGTAAGATCCCGTAGCCAGAAGGGTTCAGCCCCCTGAAAATATTCAACCTCGGTTGTATGTAAAATCATCGGATAACTACGTATGCCGCTCCTAAAACTTTGTAGCCCGCCTAGTAAAGGTGAGTTGGCAACAGGCCTGTTGCTACCGATAGGGTATTTTTATTTGAGCTAATAAATACTTTGTGTACATGGCTTGGACTCCGATAGTAGTGCAAAAAGCAGCTAGCTGTTGCTATTAAACTGGTAAATGGCGGCATCGACAGCACAATCAGATTTAAACTCGGCCAAATGCTATTTTGAAGGGGCACAACAGTATAGGTATAGTATTCCTAAGTCTAAAACCTTAATTTGCCGATAGTAACAATGGCCAGTTACCCTAAAGGCCGTCCCATTTTCCCGGGACGCCAATGTACCAGGAGTACACAATAAATATAAATGAGACAGCGGGACAATTCGGACAGCGGGACGGTTGGACAGTTGGGACAGCAAAACAGTTTGGACAGAGAAGAGCGGTACAGTTGGACACCGGGACAGGACAGTTGGTCAGCGGGACGGTTGTGACGGCAGGATAGTTGCAACAGAGGGACAGCTATGGGTCCACAGCAAGGAAATCCTCCTCCACATACCAAAATTTTCTTTAATTAAGTGCAGGGGTTCCTAAGCAGGATGGGGGCGCTTATCGCTTCCCAACCCCCACACTAAGCAATTCATTACTGGAATCCTTATCCTGCTCAGCTTCAGCGTACCTTTTACTGGGGGTCACGGCGTGCTGCAACCCACCCACCCACACCCCCCCGAAAAAAGTAAACACTGTCCCGGCTGCACCACATTCTCAGTATATAATGGGGGTTAGGGGGTGCTGCAGACCCCTTCCCTCCGATAAAATGAAACGCTTTCCCTACTACACCACATTTTCAGTACCAAATATTTATTTCTATATTTATATATTATATTTGGCTGTGCATATTTAAATAGGAGTGCATATATTTGAACTCCTGGTATATTGCTGTCCCGGGAAAATGGGACGGCCTTTATCGTGGGCCGTAACAATCTATGTCAAACTACGCTCAAAATATCAAACATTTTTACTAATTACAAAACAATCTGTTGAACTGCAATTTCAACAATGTACGTTTAAGCAACCAGATACTCAACCACGTCCCGCTTTCAATATTTTTGATTCACTAGACACATCAGCATCACAGTTAATATTCTTTGATCCTTGCGTACTTCGGCGAAACCTCTCAACAGTTTCCATTACATCCCAAGATTCGCCAAACGGAACGCCGTATTCTTGTCGTAATCCGTGTGGATTCGACGGTGTCACTCCGTCTAAATTGACTTCTTTCCTCAGCACAAAATCTACATCTATTTTACTAAAAAACGCAACCGATTCCGGTAAATCTTGAATTCCAAGCTGGGCAGAGAAATACGCTCGTGTCAACAAATTTGCGATTTGCAGCGCAAATGCAGCTTTCGCTACATCGCGTTCTGCAATCAAAAATCGTACTTCGTCGTGTATTGAAATGCAAAACCGGCCGGCGATGTTGAATTCACTGAACAGCCATTGCATGCACACCAGAATGATATGCAAATAATCGACAGCTGAGCTTTGTACAACCCAGTTTATGCGCGAAGGTAAAAAGTCGGATTTTACCACTTCTGGTTCCAGTACCTGAAAAACACCGTAATGTTTTTACTAGTGGCTACAGACGATGCCTCAACCTGCGTCCGCTATACCCATCTTGTATATGAGCAATTCACATTTTAAATCCTATCAAACCTTTTCGCTCTAATAAAGCCAAAAATTTCGACTATAGAATGCAAGTTTCGAGGTGAACAACACGAAAACCCAACGTCTCCATTAAAAAGCGTTTCAAAGTCAACGGTTCATATTTCAGTCTAGTGGTACGAACAAAGTCATTGAAGAATACAAAACTTTCAAGAAATTACAAAACTATCATCACACAACAAACTGCCATCAGTCTTGAAAAATTTCTACTGGAGCCAAAGCCAAGCATTGATTATTTGACGAAGCTCACAGCAAACTTTGGGTTTTACCCTCGTCAAGGATATCACATCAAAACGTAAACATACCGACCCGCTTTTCCTCGCTTACCTGACTAATCTTAGCTTCTAAAACTGGAGTGTTAGGTTCTGGTGATCTAGCAATTCTTTCAAGCGCGTTGAACATTTCAGATTCAGTCCCACCTGACCATGCTTTCCAATCGGTATAAACTGTAGAACTCGTTCTCGTATTATGGCATAGTTGTTTCAAAGATCCCGGCTCCACCACTGTAATTGGATCAATTATTCCAAGTTCACGACTCTTGATATCTTCGGTCAGGACTGATATGCCACGATCGTTCAACCTGAAACATACCACCCTCACACATCGTCGCTGTTCTAAGCAAAGGTCCTTATTTTAATTTTAAGTTTTGGAGAAAAACAACAATAAACAGTGTTATCGCTGCTGTAATGCCAGTGCGCTTCTTTGTACTGTTCCTTTTTACCGAAGTTTTAGCGTACATTGCATACAGGGAAGATAGGAAGTAACACACCCACTCGTAAATTTCTAGAAAGGCAATGAATACACTTAATGGGTTTTAACCTTCTGGATAACAGGAAATATTATATTATTCGTTACCTTCGCTCGCAAAAAATTTTACAACCTGGTCAGTGATAAATAGTATTTGTTAGCAACTGCAGAATATGCTGTTCTGTTAGTGATGAGAATTTTTAAAGGCCATTTGGCACTTACATCAGCACAGAATCCGCTATTTGAAGCAACTTACATGGTATTCTAACAGTTTAAACACTATTTTTTTCGACAATATATACCAATCCAGACCGAGGAACTTATACAGGGGATAAATACTACCCACAACACTCCTAGAAGAATAACGAAAAAGAAAAAGCTTCATGCTTCAGAATCGCTCTATAGACTACAGATTTTATTCGGTAGCCATTCTACAAATGGACTCAAACAAAAATCCATATGAATCCACAATACCGTTATATCCAAATTACAACTTACACAGCATATTTCGACCGAATACCCTTTGTAAACGCATACAATGACACGGCTTTCTTAGTAGCTTCTTCTTTGCTCAACCGAGGATTAAACTGACACAGCAAAGTGGCAACAAACGGAAGTCCGGCACCGTAAATCCGTCCATAATTTAAAATCTTTGCATGATCACGGCTTATGCTTTGATGTTTTGCGACTAACGAATGTTGGTCGGTCGCTTTTGATTTTTCACCGCGTAGTAGCATCCACGACGAAGGCGTAGCGCCAGGTAAACCAAAACGAGCGTCTCCAATGATTGTTGCAATCCAAAGCTCCTGGCGCAAACGAAACATATGATGTAAAGCCGGATATTTCGTAACAGTCGATGCAGTACAGGTGGGGCTTTCAGTTGATATGTTCAAATTTCGTATGACCGAAGCACATGAGTTATAATGTTTTATAAAAGATACGGGCAAACTGACTTGTTTCCGCTCGCAAGTAAGTAACCCCCACCACATACCATTTATGAGCATAGATCTCGATTTTCACATTCAGTACACGATAAAATTTTAAGAGCCGACTAAATTTGTCCAAACCATTAAAGCGTGTATTTGTCACATCCAGCAAATTATAATTCATTTTCTTTTATTAAGCAAACGTGATTCAAAAAACGCGGAAAGGTATGTCAAAAACTCAATACGTACTGAGTTGCACAGAATGTACCCAGTTGCATACTCTTGTTCATAAGAAGCACTAGCGACCGACTCATGAAAACGAACCAACCTGAGAGTCCACATCTGCACCGACAAATCGATATCCGTCAGGCGCTTGGACCATAGATTTATGTTCGCTTCCAATCCGGTCTTTAACTGCATTCGACGCTGTCATCCAGGTTTTTTCAACTGCGCGACGCGTTACCGTTCCTAAAAAACGTAAACACTAAATTAAGTGTTGAATTAAAATACAGTAAAATCTACAATCTTGGCGAATAACGACGAATGGCTGTGCCAAACATGTGAGCACTTCTCAACAGCGTCTAGCACCTATTACTAGTTGTTGATATACGGTACTCAAACGAGTAAATTTCTGCAGCTGCTAAACTTAAATAACACACAATAGCAAATGTGATCAATTTTCGTGCTTATCATCATTCATTTTAGTTCAAAAGTTAGACAACCGACCACCAACTGAAAATAGTAGCTACACTCATTCGAAATACTAGCACAAGCGCAACCAATGCCCACTCTCCACTCGGATTTCTCACCTGATACCACAACTTGAGGCAGTATAGCGCCGTTTGCGGCAATAGAATCAGGAAACATAGCCAACTGTTCGTAAATTCGCGCCCGAAAACTACGCCAATACGATGAAGACTTTGTGTACGCGATAAGTTTTCTTGCAACGCTTGGATCGTGAGAAGTGAGACGTTCTGCATCCACATGTTCAATGAAATCTTTTGACATTGGACTCCTACAACTAGTGCCCATATTCTCAAATGCGTATAGCATCTATCACCAGTTAGCGAGAGGTTTTCAATCTGGCGGTAATGAAAGTTGAACGAATGAAACGCGAAACAAGTGCCGAATTTCGATCTTCACCAGTCACGGTTCGATAGTTTCAAGATCTATCGCAAAACTGGTGATTGGTGCTACACAACGCGCTAATACGTTTTAGCATTTTTGCATTTCGTTTACGTGTCTGCTACGAATTACCAAATGTGTATGAGATCTGATAAAGTGAGGCACTTACAAAAATTTAGTTGTTGCTGTTTGTAACATCAAGGGGTTTCAATTTGATAATACCCCCTCTCAATCAACGACATATGAACACTACGGATAATTTTTGTACACTAAACCGGCAGATACAACAATGCCATATATCTTGTACAATACGATCCAAGTTCGTTGCTTTATTCAACTTCGAAAATGAGCTTCTAAGCCCCATCTCAATTGCGCCACATCGCAAAAGAAAGGTTAAGTGTCACACTGTTATGATAGACTCTTGCCAATACATACTGACTGAAAACCACTAGAAGGGCAATGTATTTGTAGTACCGTAATCAAAAAAATATAGCGCAACCCTAAAAGTACATTATTTACCCAACATTATGCCGAAATCCATGTTTATGAGGCAGTTTCCAAAATAAGGTCCCAGGCAAGGTGACATCAGAACAAAATCCTTCTGCTTTCGCTGTTGCTAGCAATTTTCTTCGCTCCGTGTCACGTTGTTCGCGACTAGATTTAGTACATTTCTGAAATATTGAAAGGGGCAGTAACAGTAGATTAAGCGTATTCCTAAGCCTAAGCCTAAGCAAAAAAGTGTAATCTAGAATCTAAACGTACTCTTTTATTGACCCACCAGAAACCTGGACGCCCCTTAAAGTAACATGGGCCAAACAATCAATCATTTTAAAATATTGAAAGTTGCCGAGTCATTTTAATTATCAAGTTTTAAACGATCAAGTTGTAAAATTAAGTTCTATAAACACTGAAACCACGAAGATTCAGTGTACCATCACCCCTTAAAAGTTCCTCGGTGTACTGATGATACGAAATTTGCAAAATTTAGATAACTGCCTCCTAGAAATGCTATCAAACCTTGTAAATTGGCTTTGATCGTGGCCTCAAAAACAAATTTAATCGCTCCCCACCGTAACATTACCGGGGACGTATATATGCTGAGGAACGAAGGGAAGGATATCCCTTCCTAAACACCTAGAGACAAGGAACAAAGTACTATTTTAGCCAGGGTTCAGAATAACATTATACAGATATTTGCGGTCAAAGAAGTGTTACATCAGGTTATCCCTTCCTGAAACTAAATCCTGGCTACGCCGTACACTTTGCACTGTCCATAGCCCAAATTTCAAGTTATCAGCAACAAGTATTAATAGTTGCGAAAAGATAAATCAAATTTTAAAAAATAAAATCCAACCTGTGGTCTACTAACAACATTAATTCTATCATCATTCTGAGGTAACTCTTGTTCATCTGTCTTCATAGTCAACCCAGCGTTCACAGCTTCGTAAATTCTACGAATACGATCTCGGTCAATGATACCAGGCGCTCTGAAACAATATTTCGTTAGACACAAATTAATAAATTAGTTTATATTCTAAATTGAAAAATAGTTTGAAACGTTTTAGTCGAAGTCTATTTCAGAGTATGAAAAAGGCCGAGAACACAATTTTCTAAGAAACATTTCAAACAATTTATACATCGCCATCGAGCGATAACTTTAACCATTACTCAATTATTTGAACCAATAATATTTCCAAAACTAAAATTATACATACATTTGTCTATCGTGTGGCACGTTCTCCAGTCTTATGTTGTAATTAACGAGAGTGGGGGTTTTTAGCTAACCCCGACAGTTACGCAACTTCAGAGTTCTGATGAAATCGTTGTCAATTTTGTTGTGGTTTATTTTATAGCAAGAAACTCTAAACATTATCACATAACAAAGTTTCAGCACCTGTCTGTTGCATAACAAAAACCTACGTTACTTTAGATTTGTGAGACAATAAACGCATGCCACAGCACTCAGACTGATTCATCGTTTGCTTGAGAAAAGTAAAATGTCGTTGTCAATATGGCTGGTGTTTATTTTACGACAGGGTTT
Source organism: Enoplolaimus lenunculus (assembly GCA_030248215.1). Classification (NCBI taxonomy): domain Eukaryota; kingdom Metazoa; phylum Nematoda; class Enoplea; order Enoplida; family Thoracostomopsidae; genus Enoplolaimus; species Enoplolaimus lenunculus. The sequence goes on along the minus strand of JASANG010004127.1, from coordinate 6,749 downwards.
AACTAACAACATCCGAAAACATATACCATCTCATGTACAGAAGACCCTTCCTCTTTTAAAACAGAAACTTCCATTCTCATAACTTAAGCATTCTGGAAAACCGTTTCTTCACCATAAGCTTTAGCTCATGCATAGGCTAAAACCTATACTCCACTATCTGAATTGGTGGGGGTGGACTGAAAAATACACGTATTACTATCTCATGCACCTACCTTCATCCCCTTTCTGTCTTAAAAACCCGCCTACAAACTTACCCTTGATGCTCATTTTGATACGATTTGACAACCGATACAATTTCACGGTACGGAAACGCGTACAATTGTTTCTTTTTCTTTAAACCTTTCGGTAGCCAAACAGCAAACGTTCCGTCATCATTTTGCGGATGCAGCTTGCGTTCAGAATCTGATAACGGGCCTGAAATCGCACGACGCTGTTCGTAATCGTCCAGTGGCACCAAGTAGCCCCATCCGTGTTTTGTATCGTAGTACAGCGGGTACCTGTAAATAAAGTTGCATCTGGATCCAGGTATTCTGTTTATTCCGGGTAAATTTCACCGATGAATCCCGGATCCGGCTTTTGGCTTTGAGAAGTTCCAGGTCTGGGTCCGGTTAATTATTTTTCAATGCTGGGTTGCCTGTTCTTTGCATAATTAAAACATTCAAAATTTTTGCATAATTAAAATATTCTAAATTTTTGCTTGGTGTCCATGCCAGACCCAATAAGTTGCAAATACAATACTACAAATGTAAAACTTATTACTGGTCAGTCGGTTTCCCATAAATGTTTGACCAATAGCCATACACGGGGGGCATTTGTTCAAATTTGACACAGAATTCTGGTAGAGATAAGTACGCATCTGCAATATACCAGAAGGTAGGTATATATGATATCATGTGGCAAAATCTCACGAATCTTTCACACAATCAACAAGCATCCTTCTTAAGCCCCACTCACATGTGCAAGTTTTTACAGTAACAAGTTGAAGCTGCAAGTTTCGTTCGAAAACCCATTAATAAAACATGCAGCTGGAAATTGCTGTTGCAAGTTCTCGATGCAAAAACTTATAATGTTTGAATGCTGTTTTATCCTCCAAACTTTCCAGTACAACCCACACCAGTAACCTTACCCATTCCATTTCAACTGCAACAACTTCGGTGCAATTTGCATTTTCGCTGATATCGCATTGGCCACCGGTATGCCATACCAACCAGTCTGACCCCCGTGTCTCGAGCAGTGATCACAATACCAGGTCGGATATCCCAAAAACGTTGTGTCAGTTACAGGCAGATCTCTCATAGATATAGCTTGGACCGTTTCTGCTTTCTGAAACTCCCGTTCTTCCTTTCCTTCCTTTGGTTCATTCGATTTGAGTACACGCCGCAGTAGGTCTGGCTCTGACCACATACGAGAGACCAGCTCTTGCTCTGAAACTTTGCCGATCCCAAAGGCATCTTTAATTTGCTTTGAAACCCGCTGCTTTAGATTCCAGTCTTCATCCCATAACCAAGGATCCGTTTTGAAAGCGTAATCCTAAAATCATTGATGGTTATAGATTTTTTGTACAATTTCCGCAGGACGCTTGACTTAGGCTTAGGAAAACGCTTACCGATGCCTACGCTCACTAAGTCTATGCCTAAACTTTAATCATAAATGTGAGAAGGAAAGCGCTAACCGTGCGTCCAGCAACCTTCTACCGCATTTTAATAGATTCGTTCAAAATTATCCTCAGTTTCAATAGTACACGTTTAACACCACTTGCCTTATATAATTTAACAGCGTTGAGTGCCATATTCGACAATGCTTGATTGGTTTCGTTTTCGTATTTCTCAAACGTCTGTTCACTTTTCCCAATAAATTTGAACCAGTTTTTGTTCACTGGCAAATACGCTGTGCCCTGTAATACAAAAACGAACGCCCAAAATATAGTGTAGACAAAGTTGAAAGATCGATTTTCTTACATTTTTCACAAAGTTTGTTTAATAGCCATACTGGCATATTACCGAGATGTAGAAAGTTTCAGAAAACTAAATTACGTTGTTACACAAGTTATACAATAATTAAGTTACCGCTTCGTACCTGAAAAAACATCTCACTCACAAAACTTAGACTTTGAAGTTATACGCTCCAGAACTGAAATCATGGATATGTCCCTGTCTATAAAACACCATTTGCTGGCTCAACGCCAAAATCTTAAACTATCCCTGTAATACGAGGTTTCAGAGTTGAAATCAAAACGTACCATTTCAAGCGTGCCCGCAAATGACACCGGATGCGGAATGCGTTCAAGATAAATTGGTAATATTTTTCGATAAACTTCCGCTGTAGCAGCGACGTCCGTCGCGCAATACGCCATCAGATTCTGAAACAGCACAGATAAAAATACAAGATGAAAGGCTAAATTTTACTTAAAAACGATGATTTTAGCCGAGAAAAAGTCTATACATTTATTTTTAAATACTAAACATCCAAAAATAATAGGCACCAGGTTGAAACAAAGATGGTTTCACTAACTTAAGTTAAACCAAAAGTGGAATTGTCGAAAAAAATTTCGAGTTCAATCAATTTCAAAAAGATAACAATAAACTAACGCTAAATACTAAATTAATTTTTAGTCTTCCCAACCACAAACAGATAAACAACAGCTTCGGTACTGAGCCGATAATTTGACCGGACCCACTATCAATCGTATTTAAAAATTCATTCAAATTTAGGTGTGGGATGACTTTAGAGGTTATGCAAGGCACAAAATAATTCGCAGCCATCAATCAATTCCAAAACCAGACTAAATTTGGGGAACCGCCTGCTAAGAGTCAAATTTAAACACAAATCCAAAATGTGTGTCCGTCTTGGCGTAAAAACCTCAAAATCCTGATCTCAAAATATGCGAGTTCACCTGAAAATCAGATCTAACATCATCAAGAGTTCCTGTCACAAAGATATCCCGTGTCGCTTTATGAAGTTGAAGTCGACTATCCGGACAATGCAACCCATGAACATCAACGAGCGAATTTTCTGATGTCCGAGTTGTCCATTCTTTACGTTCTTCTTCGGATTTCGTCTGTTAAATAAAATTTACACGACATCTTTTTAAGAATCTGCTGTTCTCAATTCGAGTAGCCAAAGCAAATTCCTTACAGCGTCACCCTTAGCTCCGCCATCATATAATCCTGTACTCTGGATTTGAACGTTATTGGAAAATTTAGAAAAATGAACGTTACGACGCCGCTTCAAGTTCGAGCGAAGATGCCCGCACTAGCGGCAATGCTTCTTGTCGCCACTAAACCAACAGTTTCCGCCCTGTAACGGCATCAAAAATCACCCATTACCATAAGGCTCTTGTACACTTCCACCATACTTATATTTATGCCCAAGCTTACGCTTAGAAAAAGGCTGACCCTTGCTTAAAGCTAGCCCTTTGTCTAAACAAGAGCCTAAACGTTAAATCTGGGGGAAGCATACAAAAGCTATTTCAACAAAAACTAACTTTAGAATAATGCAAGGCTTCGATGGCTTCTTTCGTTTCAAGTCGTTTGCTTGTATCGGCTTTGTAAATAATACGTTGGTCACCTGCCAGTCCACAAATTGCAATATGCATTGCCATTGTATCCATGAACCGAAGTGGTGATTTCTGCAATAGCAGCTATTATTGAAATAGTATATATAATATATAATATATATACTTACCACGTTTGGCCGTACGTAATGTAACTTTAGAGCCTGTTAAACCAAAACGGTGTCCAAATTTGAAAAAATCCATCCTGTGTGCATGTCTATATCCATTGAAGACACAGTTATGTTTGTTTGAAACCTTATGTTTGTTTGAAACCCTATCGCAATGATCCGTAACACTGGTAATAAATATAATAACTTTTCATCCAGTAGCTTTAAATGCAATCGATTTCATTTCTATTACGGACTGTCTCCGGATTTCGTTCGACATTTTTAGTTCACAGTTTCTGTATATCGTTAACTTATTTGAAAACAAATCCTGCAATTCGAAACCTATCGCCCATAGTCAGCATAATTCATGGCCCGTACTTCAATAAAATATTGTTCTCGAATTCGTATTCTATCAAACGAGACGTTATGGCCGATCATAAGACGAGGTAGGTGCCATTCAGGTGAACTTCGGTTTGGTTCAACGGGGATTAAATCATTGAGTAGCACAGGTTTACTGTTTCTACTTTCCGTATCGCAATCAAACAGCAGTGGCGAACACCAGGAATACCACCCTTTCGGAGACATAGCTGTAGCCAGTACTGGTCCTATAACCATTAACGACGCATTAGCGCAACTACCAGGCCAGTGGTCACCAATATGAAAGGGGGATATGTATTATAAAGACTCTAACCTGAAATTACTTGCGTTTCCAACTGAATAAAAATCCTAAGAACTTCTAGACAATAATCACAAAGAGGAGTTTGACCTTCAATCCCCCTGGCTACGCCATTGGCCACCGTTTTCGCCGTATTAATTGTACCTCTGCACTGGCCCATAAAAGTATACTTGCAATATACGTCAAAACATAGTGGAATGCAGCATTTCAAATATGACGCACACACCCGTTCAGAATCGGAACACAAATTCACGGAAGGGTATGCGTTGATTTTGCTAAATCTGTAGGTGGGACTAAACGTTTCACAACAAAGGCAAATTGTAGCCCGGTATCCCGATTGACTAGAGACCACGCGAAAATGCGATGTTTTCTCCGACTTTTAAAACCCACTGAAATTCAAAACTCACCAAAAATTCACTTCGAATGTTGAGGAATAAAACCCCTGAGTTAAGTGTACGTACATACTCTCTTTCGGCAGATTTACTTCAGAAAAAATTGTAACGGACGGTACTAAGTACGGCACTGGACGGTACACAGCCATCAATAAGTATAGCGCAACCCTTACTTTCAAGGTGTTTACCTTTCCCATGCTTCACACAAACTTCAACATCAAAAACAACAATTCGCTCATCAGGATAAGGCACTTCGTGTCCACCACTGCCGTCCGCGTTGTACTTGGTCCAGCCAGGCGCATGAGCCCACAGCTGAGGCATTGGCGGCGCATAAGCGATGGCAAAATTTTGAGCAAGTACTTTGTATTCATCGGATAGCTGTTCTGCGATGTGCCTGAAATCAAAAATTTAAACAAATAATCCAGTTTTGCAATTTTTATCCCAACTTCCTTTCAACAGTCGATAACAGCGGTGTCTTCGCAGACTTAGCCAAGTGCCCGTTGTCTCAAATGTGTGCAGCACCTATCCCCACTTGGTAATAAATTGTCTAACGCTGAAACCAGCGCATGGTAAAGTTCAAAATTCAGCACATTATTAGTGTTTTATGTGCCCTACTTCTGTACCAATTTTGAGATTTGCAATCACAGATGTTTGTCAGTTTGAAAATCTATCGCTAACTGATGATAGTTTCAATACGCATTTAAGTATATGATTCTAGGTTTCAAAAATGAATATACCACCTCAACACTACCGTCTTATAAATAGGTTTGTCGATATTTAGAGACCCTAAAATATCCTCGAAAGATACAATTTCAAACATGTTATAGATCTCAGCATAAGCCTAAGAATAAACTAAAAGCTTGGTCCATATTCTCAAATGTGTATCGCAACTATCATCAGTTAGTAATAGGTTTTCAAACTCACTAACCATATCAGTTGTTGAACTCAAAATTGGTACAGGAATACAGTAAATCATGTGCAAAAAATGCGCTGCGTTTTGAGCCTCAGCATGCATCGGTTCGAAAGTTACAAGACCTATCGCCAACTGGTGATAGGTGCTACACACATTTGAGAATACGGGCTCATATCCAAAGCTAAGCCTACGCCTAAAACAGAAAAAGTTTCAAATGTTCAGGTCACAGTCTTGTACAATTTACAATTTTTTCTCAGCTTTTAACAAAGAAGGAAATTCAAAAATCACAATTTACCAGTTTGAACTTTACCTAAAGTGTTCGTCCAGGTTCGTTCCGTACAGTTGAGGCATATGTTTCAGAATCTCTTCGTAGTATTTCGGTGTTACTGTATCAGAATGATTTGCTAAAATTTAAACCCAAATTTTCATCAACATTTATACTGTTTTCACGTAACACAAACACAGCTATAAATTGGGCCTTGAGTACTATCTCTCGGGCCCATGTAAAGATCAGAGGCAGAACGTTTTTCTGTGGGACTACAATAGACTAAGCTTAATCTTTATACCAATTTTTTTGCTTAGGCTTATGCTTAGGCTTCGACTATTAGGAATATGCTCATTCTTACACTGATGCTTAGGCTTAGGCTTAGCAATATGCTTATAATACTGTTCCGCCCCTATTGTTTACATTGGCCATCTCTCTGATTAAGGCAAACGCTTAGGCTTTGCAAAATGCTTATTTATGCCTAATCCTTTGTCTAAGCGTTACCCTTAAATGTAGCGGAAACGTTCAACAACCATCAAATGTGGTGGTCCGATCCTGTGTTTCAGAATTGCTCTTCGCGAGACACAGAAAAAGTGCCAGAACGACTAATTCACATTTGGCACAAAGGATGAACATAATTTTGTTGAAGGACAAAAATGTTTCAACTTACCAAATTCACTATCACCAACGTTGACCAACTTTTGAATTCTCGCTTTGTATTGTTTTACAATTCTTTCATCCAACACAAGCGGTCCGTCTGAAACACAACGGTTATAACAACGAAATGTTTGCAAATTTGGCCGTCTATTGGACCAGTGTACTACTTTGATTGGCGTAACAGTA